>CM053029.1:567714040-567763794 GCA_028564925.1 Lithobates sylvaticus | reverse complement strand
CTTTCGTCTAAGGCGGTCCCTCCCTCTAGGCGATCTCCTGGGACACGTGACAGGTCCCAGGAGATCGCCTATCCAACTCGCACATGCACCGTGCGTGCCCGGCCGTGAAGACAAAAGCTGTCACGGCCGGGTGCCCTGAGTGGCAATGGAGGCGCCGGCGAAGAGGAGGGGGAGAAGAGCGACACCCCGTTCGGCCGCATCGCTGGACCGTGGAACAGGTAAGTGTCTGTTTATTAAAAGTCAGCAACTACACTTTTTGTAGCTGCTGACTTTTAAAATGCCTTTTAAATGCCCCTTTAATGAGCTTCAAAACCTTAAAACATCTCAACTTCTAGTACATTAAAGGGTCAATTATCCACTAAACTCTCCAAGTTTGCTCAAACAGGGCTAAATACGAGTTGTGCTTCCTCTTTAGATTATGCAAAGAATAGCAGTTAACCAGATACTTTAAGGGATGGTTATAAATGATATAAAAGTTTACCCAGGTTTGTTATATTTCAGACACTCAAAGATGCATATAACTGTTTTCCAGTGATATTATCTCCAGGATAATGTCAAGATGCATGTTCATAAAAGTAAAGAAGTGATATGGGAGTGTTATCATAGTGTGGAATCAATCAAACAAATAGAAATTCAACATTTATAATGACATTTATATCAACACATCTAAACTCCCTAAGGCATTTCACAATCTTAGTATATATATTAAAAGAGAATAATTAGGTGCAAATGTGCACTACAGGAAAATAAAAATGGCACTTCATTTTCATCAGTTGCTTGAACCAGAAATATTTCAGAGATTCGATTTTGTTGTATTACATCACAAAATGTGACTTGATGCAGGCTAAATTGTAGCCATAAGGTAATAATGGTGTTAAAATAGTGGTGGCCCATCCATTAGGATCTCTGCCTCTGTCCCTATCCATTCGTCCGGCCCCCTAATCTGCATGCAGGGCGCCGGACGTATGGATTCCAATGTTTTTTTTTTTTTTTCTTTTGAACCGCATGATTAGAGCCAGAGGCTTTAATATGCTTCAAAAAAGGGTGGGCTCAGGATGCAGAGCACTGCGCCCAAAGCCCACCCGGTTGTGTGACAATAGCAAATGAGGTGGGGAAGAAATCTAGTACCAAAACAGTTATACACACTCTACCATCCACAGACTCCAAACTTTAAGTATAGACATTTAGGGGAGAAAACCTCAGCCATGAAACATGGGGATATATAGAGTTCAGAGTTCTTAACCTGACAGAACACCTTTAGGATGAATTAGACTCCTTTCCCACGAGGGCATATTGCAGGCGCTATAGCGTTAGAAATAGCACCTGCAATCTGCCCTCAAACTGCTGCTTCATTGTCTGCAGTGTCAGAGTCCTGCCAGCAGCTTCTTTGGAGCGGTGAAGGAGCGGTGAACTCACCACTCCTCCACCGCTCCTCCAGCACTGCTCCCCATTGAAATCAATGGGGCAGCACTGTAATTCTGCCGGCAAAACGCCTCTATTGCGGCATTTTGCCAGGGGTTTTAACCCTTTCTCGGCCACCTGCGGGCCCCGCTAGCATCCGAAATGCGCCGTAAATCCGAAGGTAAAACGCTGCTAAAAATGGCAGCGTTTTACCGCTGGCGCTATAGGCGGATCGGTGTGAAAGGGGTCTTAGAGTGGAGACTGCAAGCCAGTTCTTATCGTCCAACAAATGAACGACAATATTACTGGGGCAGGTGAGCTGCTGCTTTGGGTATTTACTATTTGCTGCTAGAGAAAGAGGCTGAGCCTTAGTTGCTGCCTGCAGGTGTGACTATTCTCAAGTGCACCAACTGTACAACTCGGCCCCAACGCTGACCGACTGAAGACTTAGGCCTAAAGACTGTGCCCTTGCAGCTGCTACACAGAGATCTTTACTTATTGCTTATGCTAAGAGATACCTCTCAGGTGACATTGCTTTATATCCTAGCCGTTATCCTAGAGTGCACTCTAAATTACTGTGGCTATAGTACTATTATTTACATTGCAGTTAATGCTTATATGCCCTGTTTATTGTTGAATTTGCTTATTCATGAGTTAAGTCTAGTCTAGTGGTACAGATCTCTATTCTAGGTTTCCTTGGCATAGTGATTACCTACTTTCTTATTCTCAAACCACCATTTATTCTAAATCGTACCAATACATTGAGTTAATTTATCAATAAATGGTCTTGTTTCTATTTCCTGGTAATAACTCACAGCCAAGTTAAAGGTATCTACGCTCATGTTCTTATAAGTGCTTGCAGAGATTTTCATTTAACAAAGTGATTTACAGGGGCTGAGGTTGTTCTTGGAGTCGATGTGCAGAACAGAGAGCCCAAATTACCAAGTGGCTCTTTCGGGGGTATCAATAAACTTTAGAATTAAAGATGAACCAAGAAGGCAGAAGGCATCTCTGTGCCTGGTAACAGAGGGCCTTTGTTTATTTAAGTTAAATGCTTACAATGAGTTCAATGGAATCTTCTGCCCTTTTTCCAATATTAACACTCCTACATCTGGATTTCTCATGTGTTTAGTGAGTTATTGGATTGAAACTAATGTTATTCAATCCAAGGTGAAAGGTACACTTAAATATAAAGCCTGCCATACAGTATTGCTAAATGGAGTTTAAATGTTTCTCTTGCTATGTGTAATCACACTAATGGAAATACAACTTACTGTAATAGTTTTCCATTTATTCACTCCTTCAGTGACAAATCAACTTTAATCAAGGCCATATCTATTTTGAGGTATAGGCGGCACCGCACTTGGGCTATTATACAGTACCTCACCTTACTTCTTACCATCCAACAGCTTCCTACAGATGAGACCACTAAGGGAAGGATAACAGGAATACAGGTCACATGCACTATAAAAGGACTTCAGTTCCGTGCCAAGTTTAGAAGAGGTCAGTCATCTTACATGCCTGGATAGAGAGAGGAATACAGTACATTACAATTGTTATTTTAGTTCAAACTAGCATGTGTTATTTACAGCATGGTTAGTCAAGTACTTATATACTTTAGGTTTTCAGACTGGTGAGCATTATTGACTGGTTCCTGTGTATACTATTTGAGAGTAAAAACAAAGATAATTAAAGTGGCACTAAACCCAAAAACCAAAATGTAATACATTGCAGTTTACCAATGCTTCGATGTGGTGGCTCCATTATTTGTTATTTTCTTTCTCTTTTTTTGCACCTGGTGAGTGAAAATCTCTTATGCCGCGTACACACAACTGGACTTTCCGGCAGAAAAGGTCAGACGGAATGATTCCGTCGGATATTCCGATCGTGTGTGGGATAATCCAATCGTTTTTCTTCAAAAAATTCAGACGGACCTAGAAATAGAACATGTTTTCAAATCTTTCAGACGGAATCAATTCCTATCGGGAAAACCGTTTGTCTGTATGCTGGTCCGACGGACCAAATACGACGCAAGGGCAGCTATTGGCTATTAAACTTCCTTTTCTAGTCCTGTCATATGTCATCATGTTCAAAACTTTGGTCTGTTTGTGTGTGGGCAAGTCCGTTCGTTCTGAACTCCATCGGAACTCCATCGGGAAGATCGTCGGGAAGACCGTCAGACCTTTTCTGCCGGAAAGTCCAGACGTCTGTACGTGGCATTAGGGTGCCTCCACTTTGGATGGGGGAGCAATGGAGACACCCTTGGACAGCAAGATTGTTAGTCTAGTATAAAGTAATAATATTAGGTACCTGCGCAAAATAAAATAACCACCCTTAAAGAAGAGTTGAGTGCCCTCCAGCTATAAAAGCTGAATAATGTTGACAATGAAAAAAGTTCTGTGAACAGGAAGTGATGTGTGCCAGGTTGCAAGTGACGTGTGCCGCAAACACGTCTCTTGCTGTCCGCGGAACGCAGGTGGAGCGCAAACCGGTGTTCCTCATGCTCGTTTTATTTGATGTCATGCACCGTATATACTCGAGTATAAGCCAAGTTTTTCAGCACATTTTTTTTGTGCTGAAAGTACCCCCCTCGGCTTATACTCGAGTCAAGCACTTTTCTGCAGCAAAAAATCACATTTTCCGACCCGACTTTGTGGCCCCGTATCTCGGGGCCACTTGGCACAAGGAACCCCAAGTATGGGATTGAATATGTTGTAGTGTTGGTTCCACTGGGTTTGCACACCAAATTTGTTAGTTCCTAGCACCAAGTGGCCCCGAAATACGGGGTCGCAAAGTCGGGTTGGAAAATGTAATTTTTTTGCTGCAGAAAAGTGCTTGAAATTTTCAGACCCGACTTTAGGGCCTCGTATCTCGGGGCCACTTGGTGCTAGGAACCCCAAATTTGGTGTACAAACCCAGTGGAACCAAAATTACAACATATCCAAATTTGGCCACCGAGATACAGGGCCCCAAAGTCGGTCAACTGTGTCCATCTGCAGCAATGTCATTTCGGGACCCTTTGGGTCCAGAGACCCCAAATGTTGGCTGCAGCTAGGGGGCATCTAGGAACCCTTAACTACCAAGTTTCAAGTTCAGGGGACCTATGGCTGCAAATGGGCACAGTGAGGCATGCAAATGGGCACAGTGAGGCTGCAAATGGGCATTGTTGACCCTCTTTTCCACTTACAGTAGCTGCGCATGTCTCACCCTAGTCAATAAGTTTTCCCAGTTTTTTTGCGGTAAAATTAGGTGCCTCGGCTTTTATTCGGGTCGGCTTATACTCGAGTATATACGGTAAGTGCATTTTTTTTAAATTATAATTTTTATTAAATTTTACATAGACATTAACACATCAACCACATGATCTTATAAGAGCAGGTCCCTCAATTGCATTTTACAGGCTATAGTTCAACCAGGCCTTAATATCATGCAGGGATCGTCTTAATACTTATAATCCTCAAAAAATAAACACAGAAACAAGAAGAAAAAAAGGAAAAAGAGTAAAAGAAAAAGGGATGCAATTTTCTTCCACCATCAGAAGATTTTCAATATTTTGATATGACAGCCATTAAAAAAAAATGTAAGAGACCCTCCTTGATCTCCCTAACAGAGCCTGGGATAATGGACAGCAATGCTATCTGTGGAGTTTGAGCAATTTCTGTATTCGTTATAGCTTTGTATGCATCAAGTACAGCTGACCAAAAAGGTACAATCCTGGAAAACGACCACCAAAGGTGGAGTAGTATACTCAGGTGTGTTTTGTATCTCTAACATTTATTTGCCTTTTGGGGGAATATTCTGTGCAGCATTACCCGGTATTGGTACCATCTTGCTAATAATTAAAAATTATTTTCTTGTATTCTACTGGCCGTGGCCTTTTTATCCACATAAATGCTTTGGTAACATCTTCTTGTGATATTATACTCTCCAATTCCTTTTCCCACTCAGCTATATATTATGGCATAGCATAGATGATTGAAATTAGATGGATCGGGCGGGGGATGAGTCCCTAGCTTCATTTTTCAAAATCTGTAAAGGGTTCATGTATGGGATCCTTCTTTAAAAGGTTTGTATCAAAATTTCTAAGCTGGAAGTACACCAGCCAGTTTCCCTGCACCTGATCGGTCCCCGCGATCAATTCCCTAAGTGCATATTTTAACTATATTGAATAAATGGTTTTAAATACTACACTATGAGGTTATCTATTGCATTTTTCCCTTACCAATGAGACCACGGAGGAACTATCCAAAGGGAGACGAATAGCATATAGCCCAATGCTGACTGTTCTATTGCCTTATACTATCCGGGATACCGATGGATGAGTGACCTCAGCTCCATTTAGTCACACACTTATCTTAGAGCGTTGTTTGACCTTCTTTGAGAAAACGGGTCAAATTTTTCTGGTAAGTGCGGAGTGTTGCCATCTGGGAGCACAGATTGGTGGATTTAGTCTGTCACCAAGTCACCATTTTGGTATAGATTCACAGCAAGCAGCTTTTGCAGCAAGCAATTTATTGAACAGCAAGCACTTTATTTAGGATACTTTTTTGGACTTTTGTCAATTAAATATTTGTGTTGCACAGAACAATTTTTTGGACACTATATAGTATGTTGTGGATGTCACATTTTGATTATTTATCATAGTTTATTTAGTATTTTATGGCTTTTTGGCACATTTAGTGTTCATGAGGAGCGCGACTCTTGTCTTTTCTTATTGTCAACATTGTTGGTCTGGTGAGAGGATAGTGTTAGATGAACTAGTGGATTTAGATGAACTGGGCTAACAAATTGAAGTTAAACTCCAGCTAACACTTTTTAAGCTCTTGCAGCAACAGTTTTTTTTCCCTTTTGGGATAAAGGTTTAACATAAATTAATCAAAGCTGACCATTGTAAGCACCCCATCAATGGTTTGTCTCAGCCCTCTAACTGACATTTTTGCTGGACAGCTTGTTCTGTTAAAGGAAGAGGAAAGATAACAGACTTATTAGCAGAATCACTGGTGAAAATAAAAGGAAAAAAGCCTAAAGAGGAAACGAATGCTGTCACTACATATAATCATTGATTAGCTGCAATATGATAATTTTTTCTGGGGGTCTAATACTATTTTAAGACTATCATTACTGCTTCAAGACTATTGTCAGGTTGTACATACCAAAAAGCGAAAAAAAAACTGCATACTGGATTGAATAGGGTCACAAGCATTCAATTCATCAGGTAAGGAACAATCTTTAAAGTTCTGACTGCTTTTTCTTGTTAAAAAGTTCTGACTGCCAATTATAAATCACGTATTCCCTGTTATGATTATTCTAAACTGACTATGAAGTCTTATGCCCTGTACACACGATATGATTTTCCGACAACAAAATCCATGGGATTTTTTCCGACAGATGTTGGCTCAAACTTGTTTGGATACACACGGTCACACAAAGTTGGTCGGAAATTCCGAACGTCAAGAATGCAGTGACGTACAACACGTACGATGAGCCGAGAAAAATTAAGTTCAATAGCCAGTGCTGCTCTTCTGCTCGATTCTGAGCATGCGGGGCACTTTGTGCGTCGGAAATTGTGTACACACGATCGGAATTTCCGACAACGGATTTTGTTGTAGGAAAATTTGAGAATCAGATCTCAAATTTTGTGTGACGGAAATTCCTATGGAAAATGTGGGATGGAGCCTACACACGGTCAGAATTTCCAACAACAAGGTCCTATCACACATTTTCCATCGGAAAATCCTATCGTGTGTACAGGGCATTATTGTTTCCTGTGGATAAAGATGAGCAGTTGAATGTGAAGTAAAAAATAACTCAATCCGTCAGTCAGTTTGTTAAAATAATTGTAAATAGGGATGAGCTTTGGGTTTGGGTTGAACATGAGGTTGACCTGAACCTGGCCAAATTTGGACAGTTCGTCCACTTGAACCACCAACTGATACAACTGAAAGTCATTTATTTCAAGGTATTACCACTACCACTACCATTGACAGATTTATTTAACACAACTATATTTGTTCATATTCAATGGTTCGCTGGAGACTATTATTTTCAACAGAAGTAGTGAGGGGGCAGCATTGCCAGGGTGGTGGAAAGTTGTGTTGGAGGGTTGTCGCTCATTGTGATAAATGCTGGATTTACATTGCCAGATGTCCTGATTAGGACACTGATAAAGGACACTTTCAATGTGTCTGCATTTAGATTTTTTTGTGCATGATTAATATGATGTACTATGTACCCTTTACTCATTAGTGTGGGTGTGTGTGGGCGGGGAAGGGTGGTACCTGGGGACTTCATTCTATAAAGGGTGCCTCCAGGTTCTGATAAGTCCTATCCCTGCAACCCTACCACCTCTCCCACATCCACGGGGCCATGGATATGGGGATTAAGTTGTTGTCTGTATAAACAAGCACATTAGTCATTGCATTTCATTGGGTAGCAAGCATGAAAGAAATAAAAATGAAAACCTGTGGCTAAATTCTAATGTAAAAAAAAAAAAATACATAAGAAAAAATAAGCTTCTAAAAAGTACAAAGCAGAACGGACATCCTCTGGGACACCCAGATTTACAAGGAAAGCAACACGAATTGCAGCGCAGCAATCAGGGCAGATAAAATGGAATATAAGAAACACATTGCTACAGCAAGTCAAAAATTTCTTTTTTCAAATATATCAATAGCAAAAAGGTTATGAAAACACTGATAATAGATGAATATGGGAAGCTGGTCATAAATGACAGGGAAAAGGCAGATGTATTAGATTTTGTTTGTTTTTGTACAGATGAAAATACAATACAAGTTTTCCCTTGGATCCTTGGAACCCAGATATTCAGGAGCTGCCAATGATATGATTTCTGCCCCCAACCGTGAGTTTGAGCAATACAAAGCCCTCTTTATTCTCAAAATTAACTTTGCCAAGTCGCAGGCGATTGAGGTAGTGATACCACATTCTCTTCTTCGTGCTTTACAGGTAAACTTTAAATTTAAGTGGACCACTATGGCCCTGAGATATCTAGGCACTTTGATTCCCCTGCAGTTGCATTGCACATTTAATTAAAAATTCCCTCCACTTCAAAGGAAGGCTTGCTCTCTCTAATCTAATTGGCATCAAGGCCTTCATTCCTGATTTGGGGGCTGTAATATTGTTAAAATATGCCAACGTTTCTCTACTTATGTTAAGCTTTGCCAATCCGCATCCCCTTGGTGTATTTCAAACAAACTCAAGCTATGCTGTCTGATTTTATATGGGCACATGGGAGATCCCGGATTCATCCCCAGCTCCTGACCTTGCCCAAACTGTTTGGCAGATTGGACGTCCCAAATTTGCAAAAATATTATCAAGCATCACACCTCAGGAGACTTATAGACTAGTGTCGCCATGGAGATATTATAAGTGTTCACAATCAAGTAATCAAAAATTAACATAAATCGTCCATTAATCGAAAAGTCCATCAAATTATAGTGCAAAAGATGATTTAATCTTCCCCGCTGGAGGTACTTAGTCAACACACCACCTCGCGTGCACAAGTGATCCCTCTCCCCAACAGAAAATCACTCACCAGACACTCATACCCCCCACTCTCATAGTTGGCATGGTTCTCTTGTGTCATATTTATCAGATGTCAGATCTTATGAACATCACCATGTATCTCTAAAGAATTCATGTATGGCCTTTCACATGTGAGAGAAGAAGAAAAAATGCCTCCAAAGGTACAGTAACCAAACCAGTAAAATGTACTCAAAAAATAGAAAGCCACTCACACATTTAAAACAGAATTTGCACATGTCAAAGAAATGGCGTCAGGAATCACCTATTATGATGATAGACTGGAAAGTCTCACTACCTCCGGACACCATGGATGGCACTCCGAGCCACTTCCAGTTCCAGTCCTCATATAAGGGTTCTGTCTTGGGGCCAATGCTGTTTAACTTGTTTATTAATGATATAGAGTTTGGAATTAAGAACTCAATCTCAGTGTTTGCTTATGATAACAAACAATGGCAAGAAAAACTTGACAAAACAAGGGGTCTGGTAGCTACAAGGCAGATGAGGTTCGGTATTACGAAATGTAAAATTATGTAGATGGAAAAAGATCTGGGGGTGCTTGTAGATCACAGAGGTAGCAACAGCATGCAATGCCAAGCCGCAACTAACAAAGCCAGCAAAATACTGTCAAGCATTAAAAAAGGCATACATTCCAGAGATAAGTCAAGTGTTATTAGCTGAGAGTGTTGACAACTTCAAAAAACTTTCAGATATCTTCCTCAGGAAGCAGAATATACAGGGCTATGAAAATTGTTAGAGAATAACAATCACACACATGCACACACATAGGTTGAACTGGATGGAAGTGTGTCTTTTTTCAACCTTATAAACTATGTACTGTAACTATGTACCATGGGCACAAGGTGCTTAACTAGGTGAGGTTCCCCAGGCAAGGCACCCGTTCCGACGTTGAATGTATGCGGTCTGGTATGTGCCTTGTTGTCTCATTACAGGACAATGTGATTGACATTGAATTTACAAAGGGGGACAATGTTATTTTTAGGGTATATTTATGGGGTGGCTATGTGTTTATATTTTTTATTCTTTTTGTGAGTAAGGGCTTATTCACACTATCTGACTGTGGTGGCCTGTAAAACCCACAGGTCACCACTAGGGCACATAGAAAACAATTGTGTTCTATGTGCTTGGTTCACACCACAAATGCTGGTTTCATGTGCCGTGTGGTGCAGTGTGGAATAATGGAGCAATGGATGAAAGTGAATGTCATTGCACAGCATCACAACACACCTCAATGCTGAGCAGTGACATTACACTACAAATAAAATGTAAGTAAGCAAGTACAATACACTTCGCACTGCTTCCTACCACAGCAGAGACTGATATTAGCCTGCATGCTAAAACATTGGAGGGATAATAAGAGATACTTTGTACCCCTTACTCACTCATGCTGGGGGTGAATATATTCTCCCAGCTTTCATTGCTAAAAAGCTTAAGAGCAACATACTACCTCTAATCTTAATGGGGTTTTCTCTGTATGTGAGGGAGTATAGCCTCTAGAAAGGGCCTTGTCTACTACATGCACCCTTAACTTGAGGAGAACAATGTCATAAAAAATAGATTACAGGGGCATTAAGTAGTGGGTGTGTATGGATTGTTTTGGGAGAAGAAGGATATTGTTTACTCACTTGTCCAGAACTTTTTTTCAGCTGGAACTTAATGGAACTCAGTTCCAACACCTTTGGATCAAGCCATCTGCTCCCTGCTCACCACTGTCACTTGCAGGCATGTACTGGCCATCAGGACTACCGGGAGTTGGCCGATGGCTCAGTGGGCCAGTTTCAGTGACATCCAGTGGCATCGCTACTGGATGTCCATATGTCTGGGGCCCATAGAGTCTGGGGACTCTGATGTAAGGGGGTCTCTGGGGACTCTGATGTAAGGGGGAGGCTTTTTTGCGCAATTGCGTACAGTTTATATACTGTTTTTGTGCATGTTTGCAAACTTAAAGTGGGCCAGTCTGGATTAAGTCCAGGGCCAAATTTTTATCCCAGTCCAGCCCTGGTCACTTGTAAACACAGAAGTATGGCTTCTGTGTTTACAAGGGACATCTTACCCCACAACAGCTCCTACAGATCTGATCTCCTGAGATGCTCCCACTGAGTGCAGGATGGGGACAAGGGAGATGCAGGTGATGGGGCTGCAGTGAAGATTCCAAAACTCCCTATAAGTGAGGCAGAGCCACCTACAGTGCCAGGGAAAGTACTAGAGCCAGATAGGTTTTTCAGCCTAATACAACAACAAAAGAAAGACATGTGGAAGATGCTTTTAAGGACTAGGGAGAAGATGGTGGCAGTTGAGGGGGAGGTTGCATGGAGAGGTCAGAGCTGAAGAGGGTTGAAAGTAAGATGTGGATAGAGGATGCAGAGGTAAGCAGCTGTGGAAGAAGGCTGAACTCTGCACTCTATGACCCCCACACTCTGTACGTAATGCACTCTTGGTAATTATTGCCCCCACTGTTAGTGAAATTTGACAATACTCAATATTTGATACAGTTTGGAGGTTATGTGTGTGGGGGGAGGAGTTTTTTTTTTTGGGGGGGGGGGTCATGGTTGAGTTCCTGCACCTATTTCCTAAGAAAAAAAAGCCCTGCACTTGTCCAACCACTTGACCTTGAAATGTTTTTTCTAACAATCTTTGGATGTGATCACAGGGCACATCATGGGATACAGGCATCTAATAATGTCAGATGCTGAAGGTGCTATCATAGACAGTAGCTGTACAAGAGAGTTAAGACTTGAGGCACTGGCAACAACAACAGTGAGTATTAATGCTTTTCTCTTGCAGTTTTTTTTTTTTTTTTTTAAGTTTTAAATCAATAACAGGGCCCCGCTAAAGTAAGTATACAATCACATAATGGAAAACATCCATTTAGAGCTCATGATAGACATACATTAGTCTATGGATCTCTCCTCCACTATGTGAATTGATGCTTTTCTATACCACTTAATTTTAACTTCATTGTAAACTCATTTTATATCAAGCAATATGAATACAACTGTAAACAGCGAGTGATGGTAGGTGTTTGACACATTGCAGGAACATATACTAAAAGCCCCATTTTCACACTAACGCTTATTGAATAAGGGCTCATTCCCTCTGTTCTAGTTTGCTTGCCTTTTAGAAAGAAAATAAACAAGGCAGAACCAACAAGAACAAAAGCATATATCATTGTAGTTAATGGTAGGCTAATATTTTATGTAATATTTGAATTTTCTTAACAGTATCTTGATTTTTAATCACTTTCAGACCGGACCATTTTGCTGGCTTAAGACCAGAGCACTTTTTGCGATTCGGCACTGTGTTGCTTTAACTGACAATTGCGCGGTCGTGCAACCTGGCTCCCAAACAAAATTGATTTTCCCACAAATAGAGCTGTCTTTTGGTGGTATTTGATCGCCCCTGCGGTTTTTATTTTTTGCGCTATAAACAAAAAAAGAGTGACAATTTTGAAAAAAATTCATTATTTTTTACTTTTTGCTATAATAAATATCCCCCAAAAATATATATTTTTTTTTTTCCTCAGTTTAGGCCGATACGTATTCTTCTACATATTTTTGGTAAAAAAAAAATTAAATCGCAATTAGCGTTTATTGTTTGGTTTGCGCAGATTTTTTTTTTTACTTGTAATGGCGGCCATCAACAATTTTTATTGTGACTGCGACATTATGGCGGACACATCAGACATTTTTGACACATTTTTGGGACCATTGTCATTTATACAGCAATCAGTGCTATTTAAATAGCACTGATTCCTATGTAAATGACAGTTGTAGTTAGGGGGTTAACCACTAGGGGGCGGGGAGAAGTCAGTGTGACGTGTGTGTGTTTTTTTTTACAGTAGGGGGGCGTGGCTGACGTGTGACGTCATTGATCGGCGTTCCCATGACAGGGAACCGCCGATCACTGACAGTGTAGGAAGCGCGGGGAGAGGTTTGTTTACATCTCCCCGTTCTTCCGCTCCGTAACCCGATCGCGGGATACCAGCGGCGATCGGGTTCGCTGGTCCCGCGGCCGTGGTCACGGAGCTCCCGACCGGGTCGCGAGCGCGCCGCTAGCGGCGCGCGCGCGATCACGGGCAGGCACATGCACGATCACGTACAGGTACGTGATTCTGCCTGCCCGAGCCATTTTGCTGACGTATATATGCAGTGCCGGTCGGGAAGCGGTTAACTGACAATTGCGCGGTCGTGCAAAATGGCTCCCAAACAAAATTTATTTTTTACTGTTTGCTATAATAAATATGACAATTTTGAAAAAAATTTATACTGTTTGCTTTTTTATTTAAAAAAAACGTTGTTTTTCCTCAGTTTAGGCCGATACGTATTCTTCTACATATTTTTGGTAGAAAAAAATCGCAATTAGCGATTATTGTTTGGTTTGCGCAGAAGTTATAGCGTTTACAAAATAGGGGATAGTTTTATAGCATTTTTATTAATATTTTTTTTTTTTACTTGTAATGGCAGCGATCAACAATTTTTATTGTGACTGCGACATTATGGCGGACACATCGGACATTTTTGACACATTTTTGGGACCATTGTCATTTATACAACAATCAGTGCTATTTAAATGCACTGATTCCTGTGTAAATGACACTGGCAGTGAAGGGGTTAACCACTAGGTGGCAGTGTAGGCGTTAAGTGTTCCTAGGGGCGTGTTACTAACTGTGGGGGGCGTGGCTGTGATTTAGTGAACACTGATCTCTGCTCCAATTACAGGGAGCAGAGATCAGTGTCACTAGTTGCTAGGCAGAATGGGGAGATGCTGTTTACTTCCGCATCTCCCCGTTCAGCCGGCCCGTGAGACGATTGCGGGTATCTCCGTGGCAAACGAGTCCGCGGGACCCGCAACCGGACTCACGGGGGTCCCGACTGGCACGCACGTGATGGCACGGCGGCATCTTAAAGGGGACGTACCTGTACGCCCTTATGCCTGTCCGTGCCATTCAGTCGACATACATCGCCATGCGCCGCTCGGGAACTGGTTAAGTGATGGTACCTCATCCCTTCCTGTAGTAGAAACCAATATAGAATTAAAGTGATTGTAAAGGTTTTTATTTTTTATTTTTTTTAAATAACAAACATGTCATACTTACCTCCTCTGTGCAAGAGTTTTTCACAGAGCGGCCCGATCCTCCTCTTCTGGGGTGCCCCAGATGGCGCTCCTGGCTCCTCCTCCTCATCGAGTGCCCCTCCCGGAGACCGGAGAGCCGCATTCCATTGGGGCACTCCTGCGGGCGCGCTCCCGAGTCCTGCTGCTGCGTCCATTGACACAGACAGCAGGACTCAGCCCCGCCCACCGGATCCCGTGTCACTGGATTTGATTGACAGCAGCGGGAGCCAATGGCTCCTGCTGTTATCAATCTATCCAATGAGGACCCGAGACATCGGCTGGAGCTGCTGGGCTCGTCCTTGAAGCTGTAACAAACGGGTTCAGGTAAGTAAAATGGGAGCTCTGAGGGGCTGCTGCAGCACAGAAGTTTTTCACCTTAATGCATATAGCGCATTAAGGTGAAAAATCTCGAGACTTTACAACCCCTTTAAAATGGGACTTTCATTTTGCCATCAGAAACCAGCAACACCTTTTTTTGTTTGTTTTTTTGGATACAGTAAGTGAGGGTTATAACCCCTGTCAGGTTTTTTTGCCATCTGTGTCCCATTGTGGAGATTTCCTTCACTTCCTGTCCCATAGCCAAACAGGAAGTGAGAGGAAATCCCTACAAAGTAAGGGAATTCCTTGGGGACCCCCAGGTCACCAGAACTAATGTCCCCATTGGAAGTAATGTAAACAGGACAAATAGACGATTAATTTCCTTAACAGGGGCACAGACAGCAATAAAAACTGACACGGGTTCTAATCCCTCTATCCAAAACTATAAGAACAGCTTTACTTTAAGCTATACAATTACATAGTTACATAATAGGTGAGGTTGAAAAAAGTCCATCAAGTCCAACATATGTGTGTGATTATATGCCAGTATTACATTGTATATCCCTGTATGTTGTGGTCGTTCAGGGGCTTATCTAATGAGATAAGTTAAATGAGTCTTGTTAAACTCCTTCCACAAAAAAGTTTTATCCATATTGTGGGGTCACCAGTACGGTATTTGTAAATTGAAATCACATCCCCTCTCAAGCGTCTCTTCTCCAGAGAGAATAAGCTCAGTGCTCGCAACCTTTCTTCATAACTAATATCCTCCAGACCATTTATTACCTCTGTTGCCCTTCTTTGTACTCGCTCCATTTCCAGTACATCCTTCCTGAGAACTGATGCCCAGAACTGGACAGCATACTCTAGGTGCGGCCAGACCAGAGTCTTGTAGAGTGGGAGAATTATCGTTTTATCTCTGGAGTTAATCCCCTTTTTAATGCATGCCAATATTCTGTTTGCTTTGTTAGCAGCAGCTTGGCATTGCATGCCATTGCTGAGCCTATCATCTACTAGGACCCCCAGGTCCTTTTACATCCTAGATTCCCCCAGAGGTTCTCCCCCTAGTGAGTAGATTGCATTCATATTTTTGCCACCCAAATGCATTATTTTACATTTTTCCACATTAAACCTAATTTGCCATGTAATTGCCCACCCCGTTAATTTGTTCAGATCTTCTTGCAAGGTTTCCACATTCCGCAGAGAAGTTATTGCCCTGCTTAGCTTAGTTTTGTCTGCAAATACGGGGATTGAACTGTTTACCCCATCCTCCAGGGCGTTTATGAACAAATTAAATAGGATTGGTCCCAGCACAGAACCCTGGGGGACCCCACATTCCACCCCTGACTACTCCCTATATTTCACTACCCTCTGAACTCGCCCCTGTAGCCAGTTTTCAATCCATGTACTCACCCTATGGTCCACTCCAATGGACCTTACTTTGTACAGTAAATGTTTATAGTGAACTGTGTCAAATGCTTTAGCAAAATCCATATACACCACATCTATGGGCCTTCCTTTATCTAGATGGCAGCTGACCATCTCATAGAACGTTAATAGAATGGTTTGGCAAGAACGATTCTTCATGAATCCTTACTGATTACTGCTAATGATACCATTTTCTTTACTAAAATCTTGTATATAGTCCCTTATCGTCATCTCCAGGAGCTTGCATACTATTGATGTTAGGCTAACTGGTCTGTAATTTCCAGGGGTCTATTTTGGCCCTTTTTTAAATATTGGTGCTACATTGGCTTTTCTCCAATCAGCTTGTACCATTCCCATTAGTAGACTGTCAGTAAAAATTAGAAACAATGGTCTGGCAATTACTTGACTGAGTTCCCTAAGGACCCTCAGGTGCAAGCCATCTGGTCCCGGTGACTTAGTAATGTTAAGTTTTCCAAGTCTATCTCTTATAATGTCCTCTGTTAGCCATAAGGGTTATTCTGTGATGTGTCATGAGGATAAACACTGCAGTTTTGGTTACTGAAACCAGCTTCCTTCATGAAGACTGAAAAGAGGTTCAATGCCTTCGCCATCTCCCCATCCTTTGTAACCAGATTTCCTTCCTCATTCTTTATGGGGCCAATACGGTCTGTCCTCCCTTTTTTACTGTTTATATACTTAAAGAATTTCTTGGGATTTTTTTTGCTCTCCTCCACTATGTGTCTTTCATGTTCTATCTTAGCTGCCCTTATTGCACCCTTACATTTCTTGTTGCATTCTTTGTAAAGTCTGAATGCTGACGATGATTCCTCAGCCATTTTTTGAAGGCCTTCTCTTTTGCTTTTATATGCATTTTTACATTGAAGTTAAGCCATCCAGGATTTTTGTTCACTCTTTTAAATGTATTTCTCAATGGCATGCACTGGCTCATACCCTTATTTAATATGCTCTTAAAGCAAACCCATCTCTCCTCTTTGTTCTTTGTTCCTAAGATTCTATCCCAATTTATATCTTCTAGCAAGGTTCGTGGTTTAGGGAAGCTGGCTCTTTTGAATTCAGTGTCTTTGTATTCCCCTTATGTTTCCTATTTGTGTGGTTTATACTGAAGCTAATTGACCTGTGATCGCTGTTTCCTAAATTTCCACCTTATTTCCACATCCCTGATCAGGTCTGTATTGTTCGTAATCAGAAACAAAATTCTCTTGTCTGATGAAACAAAGATTGAAATCCTTGGCCTGAAGTTAATGTCATGTCTGGAGGAAACCAGGTGCTGGTTATTTTGAGGAAAATAATTATTTTAATACATTTTGGAATAGGACTGTGACATAACAAAATGTGGAAAAAGTGAAGCGCTTGAATATTTTCCGGATGCATTGTATATGTCCATATTTAGCTTTAGTACAAAGTCTAAGCTAGGTGAAAATTATCTTTGAAAAGGAACATACCATATGCCTTAAAGTAGAACTGAACCACCGATATGTTTCCCAAAACATTTACATTTAGGGCACTTTCACACTGGGCCGGGGGGTGTCGCTTTTTTTTAGCGGGGCTTTACCGTAGTTTTAGCTGTGCTTTTCTGATGAAGGGGTTAATAGCGCCAGCAAAGCAGCACCGCTGCCGAACTGCTTTGCAAGCGCTTCGGCGGTGCTGCCAATTAATTTCAATGGGCATGGGTGCTTTAGGATCTTTTCAACATCCCGCAAGTGCACCGCTCCAGTGTGCTCACACTGGAGTGACAGGAGAGGCACTTTACAACGTGTTTATTTTTAACGCTAAAATGCCTGAAAAGCGCCTTAGTGTGAAGGTAGCCGTAAGACAAGTCATAAATCATAACTGTCACGGTTGCTTTTGTTCTCAACTAAAGTGTCACATCATCAAATAGCTGTTTTTATAACTGATCACATGTGCAGCACCCTGGTAAACTGAAGATCAAACAGGGTATAAGATGGCAGCTTGTAGGCAGGTGCCTACTAGGGGAGTGTGCTGCTAGTGAGTGAGACTAAGCTGCCCAGGCTAAGAAAGGGTTAGGTTTTGGGTCTTCCAGTTTACTGGGCTTTTTGGGAACTGCCCTCTACCTGATCTATATTTAAATAGGGGGAAGGCTGGGCTCAGGGAGAGTGTCAGTGGCACCACATGGGATGCAAAAAGGTCCGGATCACAAAAAAGAAGGTAGCATGCAAATTTAACCGTAACATGAGTATGCAAACAAAATACAAAATGTGTCAAGCGAAAGGGGTTCCAAGGTTTTTTTATTTTTTTAGGTTTTTATTGGGGTTTAAAGAGTACAGAGTTACACAAACAATAAATACGGACTGTAACCAGGGCCGCTGATAGGGCAATACAGCCAGCCATCGTGTACTGGGCCCGGGCCCCATCAGTTAAAAAGGGGGGCCCCATTACCTGCTGAGCAAGAGGGCCGGTTGTACTGTCTTATTGCAGACACTGATTCTCTTCTACCTTCCCATGCAGGACTGCCAGCTTCTCCTCTTCTTTCCCCCTCCATCTTTACTGCAATGGGATTGGTTCTAACACATGTGCCCCTTCCATGTGCTGTCTGGGGCCCCCTGTATTCCCCTTT
The DNA here is from genome assembly GCA_028564925.1 of Lithobates sylvaticus. NCBI lineage: Eukaryota > Metazoa > Chordata > Amphibia > Anura > Ranidae > Lithobates > Lithobates sylvaticus. Next base: position 567,745,382 of record CM053029.1, on the reverse strand, counting down.
CCCCCGCAGTGCTTCTGACTTCCCTCCTCTTCTCGCCCACCGGCAGCTGCTGCGGGCACACAGGGGGATGTTTCAGGATAGAGAGCAGGGCAAGGGGCTGGTAAATATGTAATTCACTGGCCCCTTCCTTTACTAAATGAACACAGTGCGAGATCGGTACCAATCACTCCTGGGCCCATTTAGCACTGAAGCACAGTAAATTGTGCTTACTATGCTTGAGTTTGTGAATGATCAGGAAGCCTCAGGGTGCTCATCTGTGTAGATGAGGCTACAGAGAATGGGACTGTCTTCAGTAACTTTCGGCCGGGGAAAGGGGGCTCTGTCAGGCAGGCTGTTTGGGGCCCCATGATTTCTAACTGTATAATACTTGCAAAACATCATGTAACTCTACACATTGCAGAGGATTATTAGAGCAAACATAGTAAAGGAAGAACATATAAGGGAAAAAACATTTAAGGCACAAGAAGTAGGTCGGTAAATCAGGTAAGGTACTTTGTGTATCACAAACACAGAAGAAAAGCTACCACCAAGACAAGTAAGGGTAGAACCCTGATGTTTAGGCAGGGTTACTATTATATTTAGTTGCCGGGTGATAGTTGCCTTGGCCAATTGCTAGGAGGTCAAATGATTTTGCCCTAAATCTGGAACTGCTGCACTTCTCTCTCCTGTCGCTAGGTGGCCGGGTAACCGGTGACATCAGACAAGACAAGAGCATAGCATGGACCAATTAGGAATGAATGAGGTGTCTCAGCCAATGAGCAGAGCATTTCTTGGGACCCTTGGCCTGCTGGGAGAACCTGTTTATTTGGGGGAGTCAGGTGATCTGGGTTCTGTGCCACCTGGATGGCTGTCTGGATGGACGTGTGTTGTATTACCCCAGGCTGCTAGGCCAGAAACCTAGGGCCTATCCCAGGGACATCTGGCTGCTAGGCTGTCTGAGGGTCTATCCAGAAGAAGGAAAAGCAGCGTAGGGTTGGGACTGCGGGTTTGTAGTCCAACCAGAAGTAACAGTCCTGCTGGCCGGGAAACCAGTTGTGGTCAGAGGTATACGGGAAGCTGTCGCCACTAAGGGACCATCCACCTTGCTACCGGAGACCACCGTGAGTAAGCATGGGCCAGTACCAGAGCAGACTTCTCCCCAGCCAGGTACGGTGAAGAAGTGGGAAAACTTCAGAAAGTGCCAAGTCAGGGACCCAGCAGAACAGCAGAGGTGATGCTTGTGGATCATCAGTGAGTGCCAAGCCAAGGACCTAACGTGTCAGCAGGGGTGAAGCTTGAGGAGTATCTGTGAGTGCCAAGCCAAGGACCTAACGTGTCAACAGGGGTGAAGCTTGAGGAGTATCTGTGAGTGCCAAGCCAGGGACCCAGCAGGAAAGCGGGGGTGGCGCTTGAGGAAGATACTGAGTGCTAAAGTGGAAGAGCTCAGGGAATCCAGTGGCTAGTGGATCTGAAGTCTAGTGAGAGGGACTGGGAGCTCGTTGAGTGAAGACCCACAGTGAGTGAGTGTGGGGGAAACTGAGAACTGTTCGTGTTGCAAATAGTTTAATACAATTACCGTTAGTAACAGCTACAAGATTGTTGCCATAGGAGACAGCAGTTCTACCTATACAGAAGTGGTGTCCGGCTGGAGGCCTTCACCTGTATAGCTGCCTACCTATAGAAGTCTCGGAGTCTGTTAATTATCTTTACATCTACCTATGGGTGTCCTGGCCCTAACCCTCTAACCCACAGTTCTGTTTAAGAGACAATAAATCTCTTTGCATTCAAAAAGTGTCTGGCGCCCACCTGTTCATCTTGCGTTACACCCACCATGCCTTGTAACCCACTCTACACTGAAGGAAGTCAGCTCTCCCTAACTCTGGAGGTCACCATTAGGCCTAAAGAGGCACGGGACTTTGCTGCATAAGGTTTATTAAACAATCAAACACAGATAATGTAATAAATTCTGTAATAGGCCCCAAGGATTTTCTTTTTTTTCTTTATTTCGGTTGTCCAGCATACAGGTAAATTAACAATTCATTAATCAGATATTTCAAACATATAAGAACCAAACGGATCCATTCACAATAAAAAGTACAACATTACTCCTATCTTAAATACAACAACAACTAGTTATATTGAAGAAATACATATTCTATCCTCCATTCGTCCTATTCTTCCTGTATGCCTTGACAACCCTTTTTTTTTTTTTTATAAGGTAACGTCCAACTAAAACAAAACAAAACCAAACAAGGCAAGAAAAAAAAAAGAGAGATTGGGGAGAGGAATAGGAATGTAGGGGATATAAAAAGGAAGGAGAGATCTCGGACAAATCTAACCATCAGCAGGGGAGGTGGAGGCCCCAATTAGCCCCCCTTTCCCCTCCCTCTCCACTATCCTCAGGGTATGAAAAGGAGCTTCCCTTCCTCTGAGAATTTAAATATATTCCATTGGGCCCAAGTTTCTAAATAAGTCTCATGTCGGTTATGAGCCGATAATAACAAATCCTCCATCCTATTTATCTCTTCAATTAGTGTAAACCACGAAAAGATTGTTGGAGGTCTTGTATCCATCCACTGTCGTGCGATGCACTATCTAGCGGCATTAATAAGATGGCGCAAAATTGATTTACTATATATTTTCCCAGGTATATTTGAAACATGTAACAAAAATAGAGCTGGGTCTTCCGGAAGGTTGTACTCCAGTAATTTTTTGTGCTATTCGCTGTACCTCCCTCCAGAAGTACTCCAGTCTCGAGCAAGACCAGAAAACATGAAGTATAGTCCCTCTTTCTTCCTGACACCTCCAACATTTATCTGAAATTGCCGGGGGAATATTTGTTAAGTAGTGAAGGTGGATACCATCTTATCATGATTTTAAAATTAGTTTCTTGGACCCGTGTGGCCCCAAGGTTTTTCAAACAGAAATGATGTGCAAAAATCAGTAACTACCAATAGATATAATTTTTCATTAACCACTTAAGGACCGCCTCACGCCTATATACGTCGGCAGAATGGCACGGCTGGGCACAATCAGGTACCTGTACGTGTCTCTTTAAGAGCCCAGCCGTGGGTCGCGCATGCGCCGGCGGTGGTGCGCGCGCGCGACCCGGTCCTGAGCTCCGTGACCGTGGCCATGGGACCAGCGGACCCGATCCCCCGCTGGTGTCCCGCGATCGGGTCACAGAGCTGAAGAACGGGGAGAGGTCTGTGTAAACAAACCTCTCCCCGTGCTTCCTACTGAGCCTGTCACTGATCGTCTGTTCCCTGTCATAGGGAAAGATGATCAGTGACGTCAGATGCCAAGCCACGCCCCCCTACAGTTAAAAAAACACACACACACTTAACCCCTCCCCGCCCCTAGTGGCTAACTTATTCACTGCCAGTGTCATTTACACAGGAATCAGTGCATTTAAATAGCACTGATTGCTGTACAAATGACAATGGTCCCAAAAATGTGTCAAAAATGTCCGATGTGTCCGCCATAATGTCGCAGTCACAATAAAAATCGCTGAACGCCGCCATTACTAGTAAAAAAAATATTAATAAAAATGCTATAAAACTATCCCCTATTTTGTAAACGTTATAACTTTTGCGCAAACCAGTCAATAATCGCTAATTGTGATTTTTTTTTACCAAAAATATGTAGAAGAATACGTATCGGCCTAAACTGAGGAAAAAAAAGTTTATATATTTTTTGGGGATATTTATTATAGCAAAAAGTAAAAACTATTGCATTTTTTTCAAAATTGTCGCTCTATTTTTGTTTATAGCGCAAAAAATAAAAACCGCAGGGGTGATCAAATACCACCAAAAGAAATCTCCATTTTTGGGAAAAAAAGGACGCCAATTTAGTTTGGGAGCCACGCCGCAAGACCGCGCAATTGTCAGTTAAAGCGACGCAGTGCCGAATCGCAAAAAGGGGCCTGGTCCTTTGGCTGCAAATTGGTCCGGGGCTTAAGTGGTTAATAAATTACTTCAGATTGTTATACGTTATGACTTATTGCAAATCTTCGATATTTGTATTACCTTATTAAATATTCTAATCTAAGCATTTTAATTTAATACTGAACATATGAAGACTTTTTTTATAACATTTTTTTGGGTTCGGTGGAAATTTGACAAATAATTTTGGGTGTATGCTGTGTTACAATATCCAAGCATTCCAACTGAATTCACCAAATATACTGGTACATTTCCAAAAATATCTTTATAAGAAATGTTTCTAAAGTGAGTATATTTAAAATGAAGCCTACAAGTTAAAATTCCATTTCAGTATCCATAGCTTCAGTTACAAACATTTACAGTCTGCTTGCTCATAATAACTGGATTTAGTACAAGTAGTCGTTTTTTTTATTTTTTTTTCTACAAAAAGCAAAAATCTAAAAAGAAATCAAAACTGTAGCAGTTATTATCCAGTAAGGCATCCTCTGGGTTTTATGTAACAGTAGTCGATGAGCTTTGGTTCAATGTGTCTAGGGTTGATGTTCTGCAACATGACTTCTGGGATGCTGTGAAATGTTTTAAGGATTTTGTGGCTTGGCAAAGTCTTCCTGCATCAATCATTGCAAACTCACTCTAAACCATTAGAAGCCTGTTTTATGATTAGCATTACACTAATATCTGAATATGTGACAGCGCTTACCGCTCTGAGAGAATGTTTATCAGAACTAGGTCACTACATCAGCATTTCAGACCTATGGTTTGACCATAAGCCATATAAACCTTTTCTGCAATGGACCTGATCTGTACTTGCAGCCAGATAAAGGCAAACAGAATGACTCACAGCCCTTAACAGTTATGCTTGTTTAACCTATTAATACCTTGTATTTATCCCTTTGGGATTATTAAAATATACTGAATCTGAATCTGAAGGCAGTGAATAGTACAATGTAAACTTTTATGATATATAAAAGCAAAAAGGGATTGTATCATTACAGTCCAACTGCAGGAAAAATGCAATTGAATTTAAAGCGGTGTTCCAGCCGAAATACATTTTTTTTTAAAGCCAGCAGCTGCAAACAGTGTAGCTCCTGACTTTTAACCACTTCAGCCCCGGACCAATTTGTAGCCAAAGGACCAGGCCCCTTTTTGCGATTCGGCACTGCGTCGATTTAACTGACAATTGCGCGGTCGTGCGACGTGGCTCCCAAACAAAATTGGCGTCCTTTTTTTCCCACAAATAGAGCTTTCTTTTGGTGGTATTTGATCGCCTCTGCGGTTTTTATTTTTTGCGCTATAAACAAAATAGACCGACAATTTTGAAAAAAATTCAATATTTTTTACTTTTTGCTATAATAAATATCCCCAAAAAATATATAAAAAAATTTTTATTTTTTTCTCAGTTTAGGCCGATACGTATTCTTCTACATATTTTTGGTAAAAAAAATCGCAAATAGCGATTATTGATTGGTTTGCGCAAAAGTTATAGCGTTTACAAAATAGGGGATAGTTTTATAGCATTTTTATTAATATTTTTTTTTTACAAGTAATGGCGGCGATCAGCGATTTTTTATTGTGACTGCGACATTATGGCGGACACATCAGACATTTTTGACACATTTTGACACATTTTTGACACATTTTTGACACATTTTTGGGACCATTGTCATTTATACAGAAATCAGTGCTATTTAAATGCACTGATTCCTATGTAAATGACAGTGGCAGTGAAGGAGTTAACCACTAGAGGGCAGGGAGGAGTTAGTGTAACGTGTGTGTGTGTTTTTTTTACAGTAGGGGCGTGGCTGACGTCTGACATCACTGATCGGCGTTCCCGATGACAGGGAACAGCTGATCAGAGACAGGCAGTGTAGGAAGTACAGGGAGAGGTTTGTTTACACAGACCTCTCCCCGTTCTTCAGCTCTGTGACCCGATCGCGGGATACCAGCGGCGATCGGGTCCGCTGGTCCCGCGGTCACGGAGCTCCCGACCGGGTCGCCAGTGCGCCGCCGGCAGCACGCGCGCAACCCCACGGCTAGGCAATTAAAGGGGACGTATATATATATGCTTTTGCCTAGTCGTGCCATTCTGCCGACATATATGTGCAGGAGGCGGTCGGGAAGCGGTTAAAAGTCAGCAGCTGCAAACACTGTAGCTCCTGACTTTTAATAAGGACACTTACCTGTCCAGGGAGCCTGCGATGTCTGCCCCCCGAGGCCGATCCGTCCTTAGGATCAGGTGCCGGCGCCGCCATTCCAACTAAAGGAAACTGGCGAGTCCCTCGGCACTTTGTGAATGGCCAGCTTGTCTTCTGGGACACACACATGTCCCAGAAGAAAACGGTGCCGCAGAAGAGGATGTGACGTCCTCGGCTGCGGCCCAGCTGGATCGGAAGTACTCTTATGCCGCGTACACATGGGCTGATTTTCCATCGGAAAAATATTGGATGTTTTTTCCGATGGAATTCCGCTCAAGCTTGGCTTGCATACACACGGTCACACAAAAGTTCACTGAAATTTAGACCGTCAAGAACGCGGTGACATACAAAACTACGACGAGCCGAGAAAATGAAGTTTAATGCTTCCGAGCATGCATCGAATTGTTTCCGAGCATGTGTAGGAATTTTGTGCGTCGGAATTGGTACAGACGATAGGAATTTCTGATCGAAACTTTTTCCGACCAAAAATTGAGAACCTGCTCTCAGTCTTTTGCTGGCGGGAATTCGGCCAGCAAAAGTCTGATGGAGCATACACACGATCGCATTTTCCAATCAAAAGCTCTTATCGGTCTTTTGCCGGCCGAATTTCCGATTGTGTGTACGCGGCATTAGTACTTCCAAAAAAGGTAAGTTAGAAAGTAAAAAAAAAATGTAATATCCAAAAACGAGGGGTTGAGATGTGGTCTTTCGTTTAAGTCCACCTTTCAAAATTGGGTAGAACTCCGCTTTAAGGTCTTGCCTTGTGCATCAATTATCTTAGCGAACCTGTACAAGTGCAGCGCTTTGTGATAAATATTGATGGGCCAAAGGCCCCTCGGTTTGGTTTGCACCAGAACTTCCAAACATGTAAAAAGTTAGGACCCGAGCTGCGAACTCTATTAACCAATTCAGCCCCGGAAGGTTTTACCCCCTTAATGACCAGGCCATTTTTTGCGATACGCCACTGCGTCAATTTAACTGACAATTGCACAGTCGTGCGATGTTGTACCCAAATAAAATTGATGTCCTTTATTTTACCACAAATAGAGCTTTCTTTTGATGGTATTTGATCATATCTGTGGTTTTTAGTTTTTGCGCTATAAACAAAAAAAGAGCGACAATTGTGAAAAAAAAGCTATATTTTTTACTTTTTGCTATAATAAATATCCCCAAAAAAATATATAAAAAAACGAATTTATTCCACAGTTTAGGCTGATATGTATTCTTCTACATATTTTTGGTAAAAAAAAATCGCAATAAGCATATATTGATTGGTTTGCGCAAAAGTTATTGCGTCTACAAAATAGGGGATAGATTTATGGCATTTTAATAATTTTTTTTTTTTATTAGTAATGGTGGTGATCTGCGATTTTATCGTAGCTGTGGCATTGCGGTGGACAGATCAGACACTTTTGACACTATTTTGGGACCATTGTCATTTATACAGCAATCAGTGCTATAAAAATGCACTGATTACTATGTAAATGTCACTGGCAGGGAAGGAGTTAAACGCTAGGGGGGCGATCAAAAGGTTAACTGTGTTGACTCAGCATGTTCTAACTGTAGGGGGGATGGGCTCACTAGAACATGACAGCGATCACTGCTCCCGATCACTGGGAGCAGTAGATCATTGTCATGTTGCTAGGCAGAACAGGGAAATGCCTTGTTTACATGCATCTCCCCGTTCTGCCTCTCCGTGCCAAGATCGCGGGGCACCGGCGGACATCAAATCCACGAGACCCGCGGGCACTCTCCCGCGATGCGCAGTGTGCGCGTTTGCCCCCGCTAGCCATGGATGACGCAGCCACATATGGGTACATTGTTTTACGCACCCGTGCCACATTGCAAACGTATACCGGCGTGAGCCGGTCGGCAAGTGGATAATAGACTTGAATGGAGAAGCTGCAGAAAAGCATGTAGTGCTCTTTTACCATGATTTTGCTGCGATTTTGCCGTGATTTGTGTTTTGCATTTTTTAATCTGCCCCAACAACAAATCTGACAACAAAAAGCATAGAAAACGCAAATCACAGTCGAAGTCTAACCGTTGACTGCAGGCTCTGACATTTTCACAGTTCTTATATGGAAAAGGGGTGGGGCCACCTGGCAACATCACCTTGGTGGCGCCACCCCCTTGTGACATCACCAACAGAGCATGCACCGGTCAGTGACATAGGTGAAGGCATGTGGTCTGTTATGGTTCAGGAGGTGAGGGGGGCTCTCGCTCGTCCCCCTACTCTCCTGGCCTGACAGACTGCATGCTCAGATAAGGGTCTGGTATGAATTTCACGGGGGGGGGGGCAGGCCTGGTTTTTTTTCCACATTTTTGTATTGCCGGAAATGGCATTGTATTTCCGTCAATTTAAATGTGGTTTTTTTTTCTTCATAAATTGCAGTTTTGCTGCAGCAGGTTCTATACAGGATACAGATGTGCCACTTTACAGGCAGACTAAGGGGACCCCCAGGCACTATACTTAAAATAATTTTCTATTTTTATTGTTTCACTTTAAGCATAATACAAACCACTGCTCCTGTAAAACAATCTTTTAAAAAAAAATATTTAGCATTGATACATGTCCCCCAGTTTTGCAATGTTCGAAAAGCCGCGAGCACCCTGTAAAAGTGTATGGGAGAAATCTCAAGTGCTAATTTTAAAAGCCTATATGCAAGTTATTGTCATAAAAAGTGTTTGGGGACCTGGGTCCTGCCCCAGGGGACATGTATCAATGCAAATATTTTTTTTTAAAACGGCCATTTTTTCAGGAGCAGTGATTTTAATAATGCTTAAAGTGAAACAATAAAAGTGTAATATTCCTTTAAATTTCGTACCTGGGGGGTGTCTATAGTATGCCTGTGAAGGGGCGCATGTTTCCCATGCTTAGAACTGTCCCTGCACAAAGTGTCATTTTTGCAGGAAAAAAAGCTATTTAAAATCACTCGCGGCTAATGAATTGCCGTCTACGTAACACAGAGAACAGTCATTCATTGAAAGTCATTGATAAAAAAAAAGTCATTGATGAAAAAAAAAAAAGCGTGGGGGTTCCCCCAAATTCAATTACCAGGCTCTTCAGGTCTGGGATGGATTTAAGGGGAACCCCGGCCAAAAAAAATAAAAAAAAGGGGAATACCAGACCCTTATCCGAGCACCAACCTGGCAGGCCGCAGGAAAAGAGGGGGGACGAGAGTGCCCCCCCCCTCCTATTTGTTGTGGGGGGGTCTGCGGGCGGGGGCTGTGGGGGTCTGCGGGCGGGGGGCTTATCGGAATCTGGTAACAAGGGGACCCCCAGTACAAAAGTACCCCTACCATTTCACCAAAAAAGTGACAAAAATTTTAAAAATGACAGGAGACGGTCTTTGACAATTCCTTTATTAAAATCTTCTTTCATCTTCTTTCTTCTGGTCTCAGAGACCGACGCCGTGGAAGAAGATACCGGAGCGAAGCCTCACACAGCGGGAGCCTCCCATTGCGCGGAGCGGCCCAAGAAGAGACGCCGACGCAGTGGAAAAAGATGCCGGATGAGAAGACCAGAGCAAGAAGAAGCGGATCGGAGGAAGGAGAGGATGGAAGAAGAAGATGAAGAAACTGAAGGATGAAGAAAGAAAGAAGGAAGAAGACCAGAAGAAAAGAAGATGAAAGAAGATTTTAATAAAGGAATTGTCAAAGACCATCTCCTGTCATTTTTAACATTTTTGTCACTTTTTTGGTGAAATGGTAGGGGTACTTTTGTACCCCCTTACCATTTCACACAGGGGGGTAGGGATCTGGGGGTCCTCTTGTTAATCATCAGTCACTGTTCTCACTGCCTGATGATCTCTGAATGTCGGACAGTCTGATGAGTCACAGAATTATCTGCCCATTCACTGATTGTGCTACTGCTGTAGCTGTTTCCCCGAACTTCTACACTATTGGAGGCTTTTTTGTCTTTTTTTTATCATTTCAAGCACCTTCAGGAATGCACTTTGATTGATGATCTCTATTGGATCGATTTCTCATATATACAAACTTGTTTTTGATGGACTTTTGATTGTTTTATTCAACAAATTTTTCACTATTTATATTGCATATTAGTCACATTTTATTGTTTAGTATCTAGCGCTGCACTATTTTCCTTTTTTGTATTATTTTGTGCCCTATACCGGGGTTATTTGGTGTTCAGCTGCAGGATTATCTTCACGATATACACATCTATACATTTTTTCATTATTTACTTTTCATTGGTTTTTCACCTAGTGCAATTCTTTTTTGTTTAATCTGAAATAAGTACCCCCAAATCTTTTTCCTCTGTAGTCAGTGGCAGCTGGTGCTGTAAATTTGGGGGGCGGCAAACAAGAAATCCTGCCGCCAACCCCTTTTCCCCATCGGTTGGTTGGCTCCGCACTTATATTTCCATTGGCGCATTATTTAACTCTGGAACTCCAAAGGGCATCCCACCCTTGCTCCATGAACTCACCAGGAAAGTAGGAAGGCATGCACTGAAAATGTCAGAACACAGCCAACTTTATTAAAGCCAGGCAAAGCACACTGCAGTCCCACCTAGGACTATCCCATCTCACCCAACATCTCTCCTAACACAGGGCTTGTTGGGAGGAACATTGGAAAGGGATGGTCCTAAGCAGGATGGCAGTGTTCTTTGTCTGGTTTTAATAAAGTTAGATGTGATCTGACATCATTGGTGTGCAACTTTCTACTTTCTTGCTCAGCACTTGGCTCATGTTATTAATGTCTGTGCTCCAGAGCACCCAAACTCCTTATACAAATGCCAGCTTTCTGAATGCTAATGCAATGTCAAATCTTCTGTGACTTGTAGTAAGTGACTGGCATGAAACTCTGGGATGCAGGGGGATAAAGGAGTCTATTGTTTTATTACGGTATATAGAGTTGGAACCTTCATAAATAATTCCAGTGGTTTTAAAGGGATAAAATTAAAGAAGAAATGTATTTACTAAAACCTAGTGGGGCTTGTCCATGCTTACAATGCTTTCCTTACTACAGGTTTGATTATACATGAAAGAAAGTAAGAAAATAGTAAAATGACCCTAAGACAGATCCAGCTATTCAAAAACTCTTTATCTGCTTTTAGGATGCCCTTAAAACAAAAGTGAACATTTCTTTGAAAAGTAAACAGATTATTTGTCTTTGGTAAATCGACCTTAATGTACAGACAATCACAGGATGGTTTAAGTATGCCCTTGCCAACTTTAACTTCTCTACCCAAAAAGAAAATGATCCTTCCACAGTTTTCTTTACTATAATTTAAATGTTGCCAGAGTCACAAAGGAAAGTTGTGATGGATTATGCAATGCAGTGATCTTGGTAACCCCAGATAATGATGTCTTCTTCTATGGCTACACTTAGACCAGTAATTAATAAGGATCTTTCTTCATTATTGCTCATCCATCTCCATGATAACTATGTTTTCTTTTTTTTCAGTAGAAGTGGTCATAACAAGAGAATCCTATGCAGATGCTAAGTATCCAGGCTGCTCTCATCTACCTCCAACTAGAGGACTGGAGGATGCTATGACCTGTAGCCCAATATGTCAATAAGAGACATGACCCTCCTAAACGTCACATGGTGGATATCACTGGAGCAAACAATGATGTGTAGTCCAATACTTCAAAAAGAAATATGACCCTCTTAAAAGTCACATGGAGGTTGTTACTGGAGCATACATTGACCTTTAGCCCAACACCTCAAAAAGAGATAGGACCCCCCTTTCCTTAATAGACATTAAAACAATCCAATAACAATTATTGCTTTTGTTGGACTTTTGCTGTATAGGTGAATTTGTCTACATTTTAATACACTGTAAAGTTTGTACTTTGTTTAGGCTTTGCGTGACTTTTAAGAGAGGTATGTCTTTTTGGGTATTGGGTTTCATTGCAGTTTTCTCCTCCATATACTCTATGTAATAAGTCAGCGCTAGCCTTCTGAGTTGTCTGAGGACAACCAACTACGTAAATTGCACCAGAAGAGAAGAGCAGGAGGCTGTACATTGGAATCGTATTGGTTCCTTGGTAGTGTCTCCATTATATATAATTTTGTACTATTATATTTTAGTTTCTTCGTCATTGATCATGCTGACAAAGCTTCCTTCTTGCCCATGCAGAGCTGCTAATATCTTACCTATGGAGCACTTAAATATAATCACACCAACATTAGCTAAAGTTTCTCAGGATCTGGAGCAGATAATTATCTGCTCACTGTTTCATAGATTTTTCAGATCTATGGGTTCTGTCTGCACAGCCTGATACAATAAAAAAGTAAAAAGCAGAGAAGCGTTTACAGGGACAGATAAAAGAAAATCACAGCAAGAGCCACAGAATCTGCTCTAGTTTCCAATGACGCAACCAATTACAGCAGACCTTAAGCTTTCAAATTTAGGTTCATATTACAGTATGGTGGGAAAACAAATTAAAATCTAATTTCTTCATATACTTATAGAGGCATAGAGGAGTGCACTACATTTAACTCCGTTTTGACTAATAGGGCTTGCAGTGGAAATTCCCAATTTTCTCATATTGTATATGATATGAAGAGCAGTATTTCAGTTGAGAAGCCTTCCGGATCCGCAATCATTACCCATCTTTCAGGATTAACAGAAGATAATGTTTTTCTTCTTTCAAAAGAAACACAAGTTTCAGAGTATATAAGTTGTTCCTACTGAAATTTCTGTTGTCACAACTCATCTTTGTGGCATAGTCTAAACTTTTGAAGTTATTTTATATTGTTAGTGTATAATCTACAATGGAACAACATACTCAGGAAACTTTTAGACTTACAAGTGTAGTCAGATGAAGGAAAACTCAAAAACGATAAGGCATTAGTGGGTACATGAGACACCACATCTCTACAAAGTAGTGCACAAAATCAAAAAGAGGAAAAGTAGGACTTTACGGTACTTAAAATCTCAGGAATCATCACCAACATCAGTATATAGTTATAGATAAGGAAAATTTCAAAACAAGTTCAATAGTCTGGCGAGGCGGCTCCCACACAGCAAGTCTTCATTCGATGGCCACACAACAGTAGCTCAAACCATAATAGGTGCACCAGACCAAATCTAAAAGAATCCAAGATCATTTTAATGGTTGATAAAAAAAATCATATAAAAACATCCAACACATTTGGGGCAACATCACTCCTGCTTCATCAGGGTTCAAAGCAGGATAAATCTTGGATGGACTCAGAAAAAGGGTGTCCTCCATTGCTGCTCAGTATCTTCTGTCAGGTTTTTCCTCCATGAGGAGAGTTCAATACTGGTTCTAATACAGATCTGTGAAATTAGTGGTTTCTCTGAGTTCAACCAAGTTTTATCCTGTATTAAACCCAGATGAAGCCATGTGTTGCCTCTGAAATGTGTTGGCTCTTTTTATATGACTTTTTAACAACAATTAAAATGATCGTGGACTAATTTATCTGATTTTGCTCCGATACTCCTTTTTGTATTTTTATATTACACAATAGTCAGGCTACACACCTCCTTTTGCACTTAACAGGTTCCCGACCGGCGCACGACGATGTACGTGTCACGTGTACGTGTCAGAATGGCACGGACAGGCATAAGGGTGTACAGGTATGTCCCTTTAAGAGTGCCGCCGTGCCATCGTGTGTGCGCCGCTGCTATCGTGTGTGCGCCGGCGCGCGCCGGTCGGGACCCCCGTGAGTCCGGTCGCGGATCCTGCAGACTCGATCGACGTGGGGATACCCATGATCGTCTCACGGGAAGGCTGAACGGGGAGATGCAGAAGTAAACAGCATCTCCCCGTTCTGCCTAGCAACAAGTGACACTGATCTCTGCTCCCTGTGATTGGAGCAGAGATCAGTGTTCACTAAAACACAGCCACGCCCCCCACAGTTAGTAACACGCCCCTAGGAACACTTAACCCCTACACTGCCACCCCCTGGTTAACCCCTTCACTGCCAGTGTCATTTACACAGGAATCAGTGCATTTAAATAGCACTAATTGCTGTATAAATGACAATGGTCCCAAGAATGTGTCAAAATTGTCCGATGTCCGATTATCCATAATGTTGCAGTCACAATAAAAATCGATGATCGCCGCCATTACTAGTAAAAAAAAAAAATATTAATAAAAATGCTATAAAACTATCCCCTATTTGTAAACGCTGTAACTTTTGCGCAAACCAATCAATAATATTTTTTTACCAAAAATATGTAGAAGAATACGTATCGGCCTAAACTGAGGAAAAAAAGTTTTTTTTTACATATTTTTGGGGGATATTTATTATAGCAAAAAGTAAAAAAAAATAATGAGTTTTTTTTTCAAAATTGTCGCTCTTTTATTTGTTTATAGTGCAAAAAATAAAAACCGCAGGGCCAATCAAATACCACCAAAAGAAAGCTCTATTTGTGGGAAAAAAGGACGTCAATTTTGTTTGGGAGCCATGTTGCATGACCGCGCAATTGTCAGTTGCCAGTGCCGAATCGCAAAAAGTGGTCTGGTCTTAAACCAGCAAAATGGTCCGGTCTGAAAGTGGTTAATAGCCCCATGCAATGTCCAGTCACCACTGACACATCTAGAGAATTAATTCACTCACATACCAAAGGCAAACAGCACAGAGAACTTGTTATTGGAGATAAAAAAAGCTCTTCTATTGCATCATTACATTACTATAGCAACTTTAAGCTTAGATAGTTTATCAAAGGCTTCTGTTAGGATATATTAGTTCAGCAGAAAACAGACATAACTCTTTATTAAACCAGAAGTCACCTTTGTTATTGTCTGATAATGTCAGTATATACTGTATATTGTGTAGTAAATAGTGTAAAGAACAATGATATGACACAGTCCTCATAAGAGCATCTACATACAGATTCGTAGGTCAATTAAAAAAGTGGGTTAAAAGACCAAGGACAAGTACAGTGACTACTGCTAGAGGGAGTAATGCAAATGTGATGCTGCCGGACTATATGGATTAGTGAATTATTGGCGTTAGTCAGTTAATCCAGATGGATGCCTCCAAGCCAGGGTTTGCCAGCAAGTAGCAATTAATTTCATTAGTGAATTTGATTTGCTCAAGCAAACACTTATGCCCCGTACACACGGTCGGAAAATCCGACCACAAAATCCATCGGATTTTTTTCCGACGGATTTAGTCCGACACTGGTGTTGCATACACACGGTCAGACAAAGTTGTCGGAAAATCCGATCATTCTGAACGTGGTGACGTTTGTTGCCTACGACGGGACTACGTAGAGGCTAGTAGCCAATAGCTTTGGTCTTGTAATGTGATCTGAGCATGCGTGGCACTTTGTCCGTCGGAATTCGCTACACACGATCGGAATTGGTGTGATCGGACTTTGTTGTCGGAAAATTTGAGAGCAGGAGATAGAACTTTGTCCGTCGGACAATCCGATGGAAAATGTCCGATGGTGCCTACACACGGTCCGACCACATTGTCCGATAGGACAGAATCCATCGGAAAATCCGACCGTGTGTATGGGGCTTTAAAGTGAAATAGAGTGACATATACTGCAAACCATATATGAATGCAAGACATTCATATATGGTTTGCAGTATACGTCACTCTATTTTTCTTTTTTCATGATATGTGAGAAATAGGGTGGTGATTTAATTAGCGCAATTTATATATTTTTATTTTTTGACACTATACCGATATTTATGTTTTTTTATTGCAGCGTTTTATTCACATAATTCATTTGTTTCACTTTTAAACGCAGTTTTATCTCTCTATTTATAAACTCTTAAAGTGGTCTGGCTTACAGAGTTGGAGTGAATCCATTAAAAATAGGTTATTCTTCCTGTTTATGACTGCATGGGTTTATGGGTCAATATAACATGTCTCCGGTGACATCAGAGACCTTACATGGTAGTAGTAGTATACTTCCTTATTCCTTTCTTATATTCACACTATGTACATTGATCTACATTGCTCAATGCTAGCCCAATGCAATAACAAACTGAAACCCAGAACTAAACCCTCCTCTCCTTTTTAGCCAATGAAGCTGCCATCTTGGCCTCTGTTCAAGCTGCAAAAGGCCATGGTGCTGCACATGTGATCAGTTATGATACCAGCCATTTGATGATTTGACAGTTTGGTTGAAAGCACAAACAAATGTGAAAGTTAGCTGTTTTTTGATGGGTTTAGTTCAACTTTAAATAAACACAGTTCATACCAATGTGTTGTGTTAAGCTGGCCATAGAGGGATCGAAATCCAGCCGGTCCCTACTGAAATGGCTGAATGTCAGCATACAATAAGGTTGTTCTACTAAAGACAAATAGGCTGTTCACTTTACAAGGGAATTTTTGCAAATGCTTAGTGAATGCTGTGAAATCTCGCTTTGCAATCATACCTCAATCCCGTGCATGGAAATTGATTTATGGGTGTCAGTAGAGCTTTACCCCATTTACTATGCTCTGAAGTATATTCCCTTGCAAAGTGCAACTTAAATTGCCAAGTGAACAATCTATTTGCCTTTTGCAAATCAACAGTAGATGTTAGGCAGGGTTATTTTTAATGTCTGATAATTATTGAGGGTTTAGAGCAAAGATGGAGCTGAAATTGGTGGCAGATGGCTTCCTGATTGTCTTGTGTATATTGAAAAAAAAATCTCAAAGGGTTACTAAACCCAGGACCCTGCATTCACTATATCTAGTCTCCCACGGTACACAGAACATGGTAATGCAATAGTTTTATCAAAAAATAACTGCTAAATACCTTTTTTTTATTAGCAGTTAGAGCAGTCTTGTGACTTCTATGAGTGTCTGGTTAACCACTTGCCGACTGCCTGCCGTCGATTGACAGCATCAGAATGACACTCCTGTGCAAATTGCTGTAGCTGTACGGTGGCTCTTTAAGGAATATAGGGGGCGCCCGCCGCATCCCTAAGGAGCCAGTGCGCGTGCCAAGCGGCCACGAAGTCCGCCGGGCACCCGTGATCGCTCCTGACAGAGCGAGAATGGGGATTTGTGTGTGTGAACGCACAAATCCACTTCTTGTCGGGAGAGGAGACAGATCATGTGTTCCTAGTATATAGGAACACCGATCAGTCTCCTCCCCCAGTCTGTCCCACCCCCCTTACGGTTAGAACACACAGTGAGGGAACACATTTAATCCCTTGATCGTCCCTAGTGTTAACCCCTTCCCTGTGAGTGACATTTATACAGTAATCAGTGCATTTTTATAGCACTGATTGCTGTATAAATGTCAATGGTCCCAAAAATGTGTCAAAAGTGTCTGATCTGTCCGCCACAATGTTGCAGTCCCACTAAAAATCGCAGATCAACGCCATTGCTAGTAAAAAAAAAAAAAACGATCCCCTATTTTGTAGAGGCTATATGTTTATAGCGTAAAAAATAAAAAATGCAGAATTGATCAAATACCACCAAAAGAAAGCTCTATTTGTGGGGAAAAAATATGTAAATTTTGTTTGGGTGCAGCATCGCACGACCGCGCAATTGTCAGTTAAAATGATGCAGTGCCGTATCGCAAAAAATGGCTTGGTCAGGAAAGGGGGTAAATCCTTTTTGGGCTCAAGCGGTTAAAGCTTGTAGGAGTCATTCTGTTTTGACTGTCCTATCAGCCCTGACTGTCTGGACAGTGCTGATTGGGCCACTGCTGATCACATGCACTCTCCCAAGAAGAAAACTAAAAAAACTCTCTAGAAATGCACACCAAACTGAGCATGTGAAGCTTGTCCCATAGCCTCTGTTCTATCAGGAGATGGTTTGGGGACTGTGTAAAAAGGGGAGAATCAGAGAAGACAGGATGAAGCAGCCTTTTTTACACAATGCAGATAATTAAGTGAGTATAACAAGCATGCTTTACTACATATACAGACTGATTTTACTGTTGTTGATTTAGTAACACTTTAAACTCTAAAGATCCCCATTTTTTCTGGAAAAGTAACCTTGACAATTAACTTGCCTTAGTTCTAACAACATGCTAATAACATCTTTCAAAATTAGTTGGCTTCTTAGCCTTTGCCCAGTTAAATACATTTTCTATGGTATTGTGGCATCCCTATGTGACATGGCTACCCTGAGAAGGAAGCATTCCTTATCAAGGTTGGATTCGTACTATTGAATTTGGTGTGTGTTGAGGTGCATTAAAATGGAAAATTTCCTCCAAATACTTACCATAATTGTCCTTTCCTGATGGACTCCATGGCAGCCTACGTATGGGTTAATCCCTCCTCTCATACCTCATAGGACCCTTCTCCCATAAATTTTTGCTCCTTGCCAGAGGCCTTGTTCCATAACTTAGCCTACTCCAGCAAATGGGAGGGAAATCCTGCAGCCATGGAGTCCATCAGGAAAGGAAAAAATAAGGTAAGTATTTGATAGGAAATTTAAAATTTTCCTGACAGACTCCATGGCAGCCTACGTATGGGAAATAACTAGCCATGCACAACCAGGTGGGCAATTGCTGGTCAAAGAAAAAAGGTTTAATTGGCACCGTCAACAGACAAAATATGTCCTCAGCTGACCTAAACATTAAAAGAGCAATCTCCTGATTCTCATGAAAGACAGATGATACCTTGGGGTTTGATAGGAATCAAAACTACCCGATCGGAAAAAATGTTAGCAATGGCTCTTTGTATCCTAGTGAGCAGATTTTGGAGACCCTCTTGGTCAATGTTATGGCCACCAGGAAGGCAACTTTTAGAGAAAGTTCCTTGATAGAAAACTGATCCATGTGTTCCATCTCCCTCCCTGAGAAGAAGTCCAGGACAAGGGGAAGATCCCACTTGGAAAATCTTGGCTTTCTCTGAGGTCCGAGCCTTATTGCTCATCTGAAGAATTGCCTAGTAAGAGGGTGTCTAGCCCAGGATATGCCTGTGAAGGCAGAAATTGCTGAGAATTTAACCCGTAAGGAGCTGACTGACAAGGAAAGATCCATTCCCGTTTGTAGAAAACCTAGGATATCCTGTATCTTTGGGTTATTGCAGGAACCTTCAGTGGTGGAAACATAATCTGCAAATTTTGACTATATCCTTTGGTAGACTCTGCTCTTCTGGCATTCAGCAACATAGAGTTAGCCCTGCTTTGACAACCTAGGGCCTCCAGCCTTACCCTCTCAAAAACCAAGCCATCAGGTGCAGATGGGCCAGGCATGGATGTAGAGTCATCCCTTGCGATAGGAGATCTGGCCTGGAGGACAGAGGAACTGGGTCCCAGAAGCTGAGTGGCATCAGCAGAGGAAACCATAGTCTGTTTGGCCAGTAGTGGATTATTGCCACTATCTCTGCTTCTTCCCACCTGAGTCTCGTCAGGAACCAGAGAATTACAGGAACCGGTGGAAAAGCATAGGCCCTGTGAAATCTCCACTGGTCCATCAGGGCACCCACCCTGAAGGCCTAAGGACAACAACACCTCGTGTAGTACCTTTTCAATTTGGAATTACACGGAGAGGCAAACAGGTCCACCTCCGGGGTGATTCCCAGTGACAGGACCTAATTGAAGACCTCGGTGTGGAGAGCCCATTCGTTGTTGTGCAGAAATACTCTTGAAAGAAAGTCTGCCTGGACGTTCTGATCTCCAGGGAGATAGACAGCTGTCATATTTTCCCAAGTTCACCTGGGCCCAGGTCATAATAGGTTCCACTTCCTTCAGCAGTGAGAGACTGCGAGTACCTCTCTGTCTCTTGATGTATGAGACTGCTGTTGTGTTGTCCAGTCTCAGGAGGACTAAGGCTCCTGCTGTCAACTAGTGAAATGCCTGTAGAGTGCAGAATGCTGCCCGGAGCTCCAGAATATTCATGACTACCCCCTGGACAGAAAGCTCCATTTGCCTTGGGCTACTTACGCCAGGCAGAGAGTGCCCCAGCCTCTGTTGCTGGCATCCGTTGTGACCGTAATCCAGGAATGGAATGCTATGGAGTGACAGTTGAGGAGATTCTTCTGCTGCAGCCACCAAGGAAGGCTCTCCCGCATGGACGGGGTTATCCGGACAGAATGATCTCAGAACCCCGGATCCCACTGATGGAGGAAACCATTCTGGAAGGACCGCATCTTCCACTGTACCCATTTTACCATAGGCGCTGTGGCCACCATGGTGCCAATGATCTTCAGACACTGTGAGGCTCTGAGATGAGAAGAAGACATTGCGAGATGAACTCTGTCTCGAATCACCGGAATTTTCTCCAGGGTCAATGAGATGGTGCTCTTCAGTGTGTTGAATTGAGCCAGAGGAATATCAAGGATTCTGTAGGTTCTAGGTGGCTCTTTTCCCTGTTTATCAGCCAACCAAACTTGGTCAGGGTGGAGATGACCTGAGATCGATGGACTAACAGCTGCTCCCTGTCTCAAGAAAGTAACAGTAGGTCGTCCAGATACCGATGCAGCCTGATACCTCTGATCCTGATTATTGCCATGACAGCCAATAAGAGCTTTGAAAATACCCGAGGCAATGTTGTAAGCCCAAATGGGAGACATGTAAATTGAAGGTGGACTTGGTCTACTGCAAATCGAAAATACTTCTGGAAATCTTCTGCTATCAGGACATGGAAATAGGCATCCTTCAGATCTATGGACATAAGTCAGTCGCCTGGCTGAATTGCCTGATGGATTGTGATCAGCGTCTCCATCTTGAATTTCTCCTTCTTGATGAAAGAATTCAAGTGGGTCAGGTCTATGACTGGCCTCCAGGAGCCATTTTTTTCAGGCCCATGAAGAGGGGCGAGTAGACCCCTTGAAATCTTTCACTGGTTGGAACTTGTAAGGCGGTGCCCTGAGCCACTAGAGAGTCTGCGTATGACAGAAGGACTCTCTTCTGAGTGAGGTAAGACTGTGGGCACAAACCGGCGTGTAGGTGGACTGCTGAACGTCAAGGCATGTCCTGTGGAGACCGTTTTGACTGTCCAGTAATCCTTGATCGAGGCTGCCCAGATGTGCTGAAAATGGAGTCAATGAGCGCCAACTTGCTCCACCTGGACAGGCCCTATATCAAAAGGATTTAGAGGTTTCACATCCACCAGAAGATGCTCCCTTTGAGGATTTTTGGCCAGAAGGCTGGTTTCTCCTCCAGTTCTTCCTGAACTCCCGGCCAGCAGCACGATCCGGATCTTGCCTGGGTTGAGCTCTTTTTTGACCTAGCAGGCGACAATCCTTCCTCTCCATGCCATCCCTGAAAGAAACGGTGTCCTCCAGTGGGAGCGTGATGTGCCTCACCAATCTCATTTGGGCTGCGTCAATCAGAGGAGCCGACTCTAGATGTTTCATATCCTCGCTCTTGGATGGGTACATTTTTGCTATTTTAGTCAGTAATTTTTTCCTCTCAACGCTACCCCATTCGTCTAATAATTTCGCCAAGTTCACCCAGGAAGGGGAAGTTTGGGCGCTCTTTCTTGAGGTGTTTGAAATACTTCCTCTGCTTAAAGGGTGCTTCCACTGGCTCTTCCCACCTCAAAGCTTCTTTGATTGCCTTGACCAACTGTGGTACTAGGGAAAAATCAAAACCCACGCCAGGGTCACCCACCTCCATCTCACTGTCCGAGGCTTCACTTAAGGAACGGTTATGATGAGAGGGACCCGGAGCCTCAGGGTCGTTTCTCACAGGGGCTGATGCTGGGTCAACAGGAGGATTAATGGTATGGCTGGAGTCCGTTCTGCTCAGGGATTCCTGAACCACCTTTCTGACCAGCGCTTCCACTTGTTGGTCTCCACCTCCTCTTTCTGTCACAGCTCGGGTATAGCATGGCTCACAGAGGGATTTATCGTTGGGGACCTGAGCCCCACATACCCAGCAAGCTTTCTTTTCAGAGCGGCTGGAATGGCAGTGAGAATGTTGCCCAGACATGGTTTTGGGCTCTTCTCTGTGACATCAGGAGGATGATCTAGGACGTTTGGAACTTGATGAAGAATGACGGCATTGTGACCTAGAATGGTCATTATCTTTGCATGCCACATGCTGGTGTTGAATAACCCAAACAGACAGGCAGAAGGAAAATCCAATCCTACCTGCAGAGTAAGGGTTGGCCATTGAGGGGCGGTGACACGTCCATGGCAGAAATAGCTTGGTATCTGAAAGGAACCATAATGTACATAAGAAGGGAGATGCCATAAGCCAGACCATTAACAGCAGCCAGGAAGATCAGCATAAGCCCCTTACCTTGACAACAACGAATATGTGCCCGGGGAAGCGGCCGCCTAAGTCCGCAGAGCATCCCAAGTAATAGCTGTATCTGACAGCTATTTAAACTTGGCGCCGACGATGACGTCACCGCTCCTCGCAGCCTGCCTGCGCTGGGACGATGACGCCCGGCGGTGCTCGCGCGCATGCGTGACCACCGCCATCTTGCTGGGACTGCGCACACGCAAACCAAGCCTCAATCGCGGCTTGCAGTTGTGCAGACAGCCCGGGACCCTTGAAATGGTGGACTAAAATGCAGATGCGTTCCAGCCGCCATAGCCAGAAACTGGAGCCAGAGCAGGAAAAAGAATAAACAACGCAACAAATACATACACTGCTGCCATGTGTGATCATATATATATATATATATATATATATATATATACGCTACCACCATGGCACGACATCGATCCAGCCTGGGACTGGGAGCTGTGTTGTGCTCACTGCACGACCGGGGCGTTCAGAAAGGGCCTCCCACTAATAGTTGGGACGTTTAGCCTTGTTGCTGCTTGCCTGCCAATAGCCAGTCTAGTAAGCTCTTCATGGTATTGCATTTATCACCCGTGTCCACCCTGCTAATAGCTGGGATTGTTGGACTCCAGAAAAAAACACTGCCTGATCCCTCACTTTATGTGCAAAATGCCAGGACTGTATCGCAGAAATCTTCACAAGGTAAGACTTCACCTTTGGTCCTAGGAGGAGGACAAAAAAGGAACACGGCCTCTGGCGAGGAGCAAAGATTTATAGGAGAAGGGTCCTATGAGGTATGAGAGGTGGGATTAGTTACAGAGGAGGTCTAGGGCTAGAATGATTTCTCTCACTCTAACGTTCGCGGCGATACCTCACATGTGTTGTTTGAACACCGTTTTCATATGCGGGACCTATGCATACGAGCTCACAGGGACAGGGGTGCTTTAATTTTTACTTTTATTGTTGATTTTACTTTTATTTTTTTAGTTTGTCACTTTAAAAAAAAAAATAATAATATTTGATCACTTTTATTCCTATTACAAGGAATGTAAACATCCCTTGTAATAGGAATATGGCATGATCGGACCTATTTACAGTGTGATACAGTGTGATATGGGGTCAATAAGACCCCACATCTCACCTCTAGGCTGGGAAGCCTAAAATAAAAAATGAAAAAAACGATCACGGCTTCCCAGCTGTTTTTTGAATGCAAAGGCCGGGCGTGACGTCATAACATCGCGCCCGGCCTCCGAAAGTTCATAGAGACTCCGGCGACCATCTGGTCTGCCGGAAATCTCTATGATCACCATTCGGGGGCCGGCGGATCCTGTGTCCAACTCACCGATGGAATCGGTGAGTTGGTAGAAGCACCGGAGGGCGGCGGAAGGGGGGGGACAGGGGAACGATCAAGCGGCGGAACAGCCGCTATGATCGTTCTTATGGTGTAGGGAATCGCTGGCTGAAAAAGCCGATATCTGAATGATGTCTGTAGCTACATGCATCATTCAGATATAACCCCGGAAAGTCAAGGCCCTCCGGTGCGAAGTGGTTAACATAGATCCAGCATAAGGACTAGCATACAAATAGAAATATGTAAAACATTGTATACAAATAATATACATCAGAATAACCTTCAGCACAGGTTACACCTTTGGCATTGAGCTCAAAATAACATAAAAAAGGCGATAACGAGTATTTGTACAAGGTAAGGTAGTTTAACACCAATATACATTCATGAATTATAATTGATCAACAATAACTCATGAGGAAGTTATAAAGAAAATGGGAAATTAAAGATAAAAAGAAAGGAAAAGCAGAAAAGAGAAGTGAAAATTAAATGAAACGGGAGACCTAGCAACTCTTTAAGATAATAAAGTTGTCGCTGAAACCGGGATCAGCTGAATTTGCATATATTAACCTCCCTGGCGGTATGATTCTGTCTGGAATTTTGTGCTGAAAGCGGTACAATTATTTTGCATGGAAATTTGGCGTTTTTATATTGTAGGCCTGCAATTCTTATGAATAACTCACTTAAATCTGTCCAAACCAGAGTCTAGTAGACATCCCAGGTATGATAAAGTTTGAAACACAAAATCATAAATTATAATAAAATAAAAATATATATAAAAATTATTCAACAATTTAATCAAATCAAAAACACTAAAATTTGCTCAGTTGCAGAATAGTCGCTGTCATTAAATTTAGTGTTTGATGATGAATTGTGATTCTAATTTATTATCTGTGTTTTCTAGCTGGTCTAAAACCACTTTTGACATAAAGGGACACTTTTTGGTTGCTATGGACAATCTCCAGTTTCCAGGCAGAAAAAAATCTATTTATTATATAAAAGGACATGCAGGGCACTGGGCAGACCACTAGGGACAAAGGGGATGTGTATTTTTTTTTATATACAGTACTGTAATCTGTAAGATTACAGTACTGTATGTGTATTGTGTTTTTAAACTTTTTGAATTTGGCGCCGATCTCCGCTCCCGTGCGTCGTAACGTCGCAGGGAACGGAGATCAGCGGCACTCGCGCACTGTGTGAATCGAGCGAGCAGACGGCTCGCTCACACAGCGGAGAGACATCGCAGGATCCAGGGGATAAGGTAAGTAACTTCCCCCTGTATCCTGCAATGCAGCCCGAGTCTGGCTCGGGGTTACCGCTTTTGGTACTGAAGATCCCACCCCGAGCCAGACTCGGGATTACCGCCAGGGGGGTTAAGCCCAAGGGTCCCGCGTTTTCTCAAACTGATGCACCTTATCTGATCCATGAACAGACTGCAGTCTGTTCATAGATCATAATCTAAGAGATCTTCTTTTTCACTCTCCTCAGAGAGCTTGAAGTTTTCATCCATGCTCCCACTATCAAGATTTTTAGCAGGAAGGAGGATAAAGAAAATTAAACTTTGAGAACTACAAGGAACCCCAGGTATAGGTTTGTTCAGTACTGCAATTTGAGGTTGCTGTTGGATGGAAATAGCAAGAAAAGCCCTATTCCAAAAGCCTTGCAGTCTAAGGCAGTCCCACCATATATAAAGAAGGGTACCTCACATAGAACACCCTATACAGGCATACCTTGCTTTTAAGTACACAATGGGGTTTATTTACTAAAGCTGGAAAGTGCAAAATCAGGCTCACTTCTGCATAGAAACCAATGAGCTTCCAGGTTTTATCACCAGGCTTAATTGAACAAGCTGGGGTTAGAAGCTCATTGGTTTCTATGCAGAAGTGAGCCTGATTTTGCACTTTCCAGCTTTAGTAAATAAACCCCATTGTGTACTTAAAGTGGGGTATGCCTGTACAAAGGTATTTGGATAATCTTAGCTAGGCAAGAAGGAACTAGATATCACATATTTCTTTTTAATAGATTACATTGTGTTGATGTGCATTTTAATGTACCGCATTGATGTGCAGGTTTTGTTTGTTCACAACAGGAGCCAAAATAAATTATTTTCTTTCCTTAATGTACATTGCAGCACACTGTGCCATGTAACTGTGCCATGTTGTAATGCGTTGCAGTAGGTTTATCCACATTTAAATACAGTGCCATTTTCACCATGCACTCACTAATGGTGGCCATAAATTACTCTTTTCTTTTTTATCAGTTTTTAAGCTGAAAAACAAATTCGTCCATTCACACAAGTGGTGGTGTATAGAGAAATCTTCCCCGCTGAGACATTGGGTTGATTTACTAAAGGCAAATAGGCTGTCCACTTTACAAGGAAAGGTGCACTTTGCAAAAGAATTTGCTTAGTGAATGTATTGAGATTTCACTTTGCATGGGTGACATTTGCCTCTGAAGCAGCCGGCGTGACTGACGAAATTGGTCAGGCTTCCAGCCTTGCTCCCATGATGACAGCATTTACTATACATGGGAAGAAAAGTGTTTCCCATGAATCTCCTAAAAATTTCCTAAAAAGAAGGGGCTTCATGGGAGATGGGGGTTTTTGAATGTGTCAAATCATTTGGTGGAGGGGGGATTTTGGTGTGGGGTTGTTTTTCAGGGGTTAACCCCATAGTTCCAGTGAAGAGAAGCCGTCAGCATACCAAGAAATGTTTCTACTTTGTGGAAACAGTTTGGGGGTGGCACCTTTCTGTTCCAACAGAAGTGCACAAAGCTAGGTCCATAAAGACATGGATGAGAGAGTTTGGGAGAAAACGTGATTGGCCCGCACAGAGTCCTGATCTCAACCCGATAGAACACCTTTGGCATGAATTAGAGCTGTGACTGCGAGCCAGGCCTTCTCGTTCACATCAGTGTCTGACCTCACAAATGCACTTCTGGAAGAATGGTAAAACATTCCCATAGACACACTCCTAAACCTTGTGGACAGCCTTCCCAGAAGAGTTGAAGCTGCTATAGCTGCAAAGGTGGGCCAACTCAATATTGAACTCTACGGATTTAGACCAGGATGCCATTAAACATCATGTGCGTGTAAAGGCAGATGCCCGATACTTTTGGTAATATAGTGTACTGTGTATATATATATATGTATATATATATATATATATATATATATATATATATATATACATATATATATCCATTTAGGAATATGTTACACTTTTGCATATTGAGGTTGAGCTCAGTCTGGTTTTTATGATTATTTCTTTCTTCCTTCATGTATGTATGCACTGACGGTCCCCTCAAAATGCAACTTAATTCATTAATTTTTTTCTTCCGTCTTGAAGACACATTTTATTTGTTCCTTGCTGATGAGATTTCACTTTGCCAAGAATATCTAATGACTTACAAGGAAAATTAAAAAAAAATAATATTAATTTCCTTGCACATGATTGGATGATGGAATCCAGCAATGCTTCACCTCAATCTCTAAGCTTGGGGGAAAATTCCCTTGCAAAGTGATACATCTAGTGGCCTTAGTAAATCAACCCCAATATTTCTAGTAGTGTAAACAGCTCTGAGCAGCAGTGGTAAACTTCAAGGTCTGAGGATGATAAAGAATAGGTGGAGCATCTAGCAATTATTGATGTTCAGCTCTGGGTCCAGAAAATAGTCAGCATGTGACATGGCAACACATCCTTTACACCTGACCATTCTTCCCCTTATGGAATACACTGGTGTTCTTCTGCCAAAGGCAAATAGGCTGTTCATTTTGCAAGGGAAGTTGCACTTTGCAAATGGGTTTCCCCAGAGCCTATGGAATGTGGTGAAATTGCACTTTGCACAGTATATCTAATCACATGCAAATACAAAAATCACATACATTTTTGCTTGCAAATGATTGGACGATGGAAGTCAGCAGACTTTCACTCAATTTACTAAGTAAACTCTGGGTAGAATTACCTTGTAAAGTGCAATTTCCTCTGCATAGTGAGCAGTCTATTTGCCTTTAGTAAATAAACCCCACTGTGTATCACAAGAATTGTATTTGTGACAACCAGGGCCAGCGCTCCCGCTAGGCAAAATAGGCAGCCGCCTAGGGCACACTGCCGACCTGGGGGTGCACTGCTGCCTAGCCTAGGGAGCGTGCAGGCCAGCCTGGATGGATCACCCATGTAGTTTATCTACCTGGCGGCAGCCACGGCCGGAGCGGTACCGCCGGAATGGTGCTGAGTCTGCTGACTGTGTGTCACTCACACTGTACAGGCCTGGACCAGTGGTGGCACCGCGGTGGGAGTAGGGAGAAGTATGTGCACAGGAGGGAGAAGAGCTCCCTGACCACCAGAGAGGTGAGGAGCGGCAGGCACAGCAATCTCTTTGCGGCAGCGCCAACCCATAAGCTGGATTCCTCAAACCTCCTCATTACACTCAGCCCTGACAGCACCCGAAGGACAGGCTGATCGGGCCCCCCGAGGACGGGCGAAAGGCGCATTCGGCCAGGGACTGGGACAGGGGGTGCACAGAAGGGACTGCAGACAGAGCTAGGGGCCCCTCTCTCTCATCCCCAATCCCCCCACTCTCTCCCACCCCACCCCCCCCTCTCTCGTCCCCAATCCCCTCTCTCTCATCCCCAATCCCCCCTCTCCCATCCCCAACCCCCCCCCCCCACCCCCCCCCCTCTCCCTCATCCCCAATCCCCCCTCTCATCCCCAATCCACCTCTCTCTCATCCCCAATCCCCCCTCTCATCCCCAATCCCCCTCTCTCATCCCCAATCCCCCCTCTCTCACATTCCCCAATCCCCCTCTCTCATCCCAATCCCCCTTTCTCTCATCTCCAATTCCCCTCTCTCATCCCCAATCCCCCCTTCCCCCCCCCATCCCCCAATCCCCCTCTCCCCCTCCCTCTCTCCGTCCCCCCCCCCCCCCCCCTCCCCATCCCCCATTCCCCCCTCCTCCCCCCAATCCCCCTTCCCCCCCCCCTCACCCCCAATCCATCTCCCCGCCTCCCCCCCTTTTTCCCTCCCCATCCCCCCCCCCCCTCCCCCATCCACCCCCCCCCCCCCCCCCCCCCCCCCCCCCCCCCCCCCCCCCCCCCAATCCCCCTCCCCCCCCCCCATCCCCCCCCCCCCCTCCCCCCCCCCCCCCCCCCCCCCCCCCCCCCCCCCCCCCCCCCCCCTCCCCCCCCCCCCCCCCCCCCCCCCCCCTCATCCCCCCCCCCCCCCCCCCCCCTCCCCCCCCCCCCCCCCCCATCCCCCCCCCCCCCCCCCCCCCCCCCCCCCCCCCCCCCCCCCCCCCCCCCCCCCCCCCAATCCCCATTCCCATCCCCCCCCCTCCCCACCCCCCCCCCCCCCCCCCCCCCCAATCCCCCCCCCCCCCCCCCCCCCCCCCCCCCCCCCCCCCCCCCCCCCCCCCCCCCCCCCCCCCCCCCCCCCCCCCCCCCCCCCCCCCCCCCCCTCCCCCCCTCCCCCCCCCACCCCCCCCCCCCCCCCCCCCCCCCCCCCCCCCCCCCCCCCCCCCCCCTCCCCCCCCCCCCCCCCCCCCACCCCCCCCCCCCCCCCCCCCCCCCCCCCCCCCCCCCCCCCCCCCCCCCCCCCCCCCCCCCCCCCCCCCCCCCCCCCCCCCCCCCCCCCCCCCCCCCCCCCCCCCCCCCCCCCCCCCCCCCCCCCCCCCCCCCCCCCCCCCCCCCCCCCCCCTCCCCATCCCTCCCCCCCCCCCCCCCCCCCCCCCCCCCCCCCCCCCCCCCCCCCCCCCCCCCCCCACCCCCCCCCCCCCCCCCCCCCCCCCCCCGCCCCCCCCCCATCCCCCCCCCCCCCCCCCCCCATCCCCAATCCCCCCCCCCCTCCCCCCCCCCCCCCCCCCCCCCCCCCCCCCCCCCCCCCCCCCCCCCCCCCCCCCCCCCCATCCCCCCCCTCTCCCCCTCCCCCCCCCCCCCCCCCCCCCCCCCCCCCCCCCCCCCCCCCCCCCCCCCCCCCCCCCCCAATCCCCCCCCCCCCCCCCCCCCCCCCCCCCCCCCCCCCCCCCCCCCCCCCCCCTCCCCCCCCCCCCCCCCCCCCCCCCCCCCCCCCCCCTCCCATCCCCCCCCCCCCCCCCCCCCCCCCCCCCCCCCCCCCCCCCCCCCCCCCCCCCCCCCCCCCATCCCCAATCCCCCCCCCCCCCCCCCCCCCCCCCCCCCCCCCCCCCCACCCCCCCCCCCCCCCCCCCCCCCCCCCCCCCCCCCCCCCCCCCCCCCCCCCCCCCCCCCCCAACACCCAATCCCCCCCCCCTCCCCCCCCCAACCCCCCCCCCCCCCCCCCCCCCCCCCCCCCCCCCCCCCCCCCCCCCCCCCCCCCCCCCCCCCCCCCCCCCCCCCCCCCCCCCCCCCCCCCCATCCCCCCATCCCCCCCCCCCCCCCCCCCCCCCCCCCTCCCCCCCCCCCCCCTCCCCCCCCCCCCTCCCCCCCCCCCCAATCCCCCCAATCCCCCCCCCCCCCCCCCCCCCCCCTCCTCTCCCCTCAATCCCCCCCCTCATCCCCAATCCCCCTCCCCCCCCCCCCCCCCCCCCCCCCCCCCCCTCCCCCCCCCCCCCCCCCCCCCCCCCCCCCCCCCCTCCCCCCATCCCCCCCCCCTCTCTCCCCCCCCCCCCCCCCCCCCCCCCCTCTTCATCCCCATCCCCCCCCCCCTTTCCCCCCCCCCCCCCCCCCCCCCTCCCCCCCCCAATCCCCCCATTCATCCCCAATCTCCTCCCATCCCCAATCCCCCCTCTCCTCCATCCCCCCCCCCTCTCCATCCCCAATCCCCTCCTCCTCATCCCCCCCCCCCCCTCCCCCCCCTCCCTCCCCCAACCCTCCTCCTCATCCCCTATCCCCCCCCTCCCCCCCCCCAAGGCATACTGCGAGCAGGTACCAGCTACACAGATAACTTCCCTCATTCAGCCCTCCACAATAGTCCCACTCTTAGGAGATTTTTTTTTCGGGGGGGAGGGGGGGGAGCAAGTAGCTGGTCTTGTCTAGGGCTCAAAATTAGACATGTGCACAACAAAAAAATTAGTTTATTTTCGTTTTGTTTTTTTCGTTTCCGAAAAAAATTCGTTTTTTTTTTTCGTTTCGTTTTTTTCGTTTACGTTGATTCGGAACGATTCGTACATTCGTAAGTCGTCGGTGTTCGGATTCGTAACGATTCGTACATTCGTAAGTCGTCGGTGTTGTATTCGTAACGATTCGTACATTCGTAAGAGTTATTTTTTCGTTGATTCGTTTTTCTTTAGTTTAATTTTCAGACGCATTCGTATTTATTCGTACATTTGTAACATTTGTAACATTCGTATATTCGTAATTGGAGCACAATTCATAATTATATGTAATGTGTATGCTATTATTACATTTTAATAATTTACAAATCGAAAAAAAAAGTTACGAATCGAAAAAAAAAAGTTACGAATCGAAAAAAAAGTTACGAATGTACGAATTTTTTTGTTCAATAGAGACACAGAAAATTACAAATCGAAAAACAAAAAAAGTTACGAATCGAAAAAAAAAGTTACGAATCGAAAAAAAAGTTACGAATCGAAAAAAAGTTACGAATGTACGAATTTTTTTGTTCAATCCATTCGAAGCACGTTTAGCAGCACCATTGTAAGGGACACGGAAAATTACCAATTGAACAAAAAAAAGTTACGAATGTACGAATTTTTTCGTTCGTTTTCGTTTTTCAGATTTTCTTCATTAGTACATTCGTTGTTTCTAATTTGTTTTTTTTGGATTCGTACGATTTGAACGATTCGTTAATCGGATTCGTACGATTCGAACGAT
>CM053029.1:567677008-567713552 GCA_028564925.1 Lithobates sylvaticus | reverse complement strand
TGCAAAATAATTACAGTGCAATGATGCAGAGCCTGTACTGCAGTGTGCATTTTATATTCAAAACTGTGATTAGAAGTTTCCTTCTGTCCAGTGATGAACAATGCAGCTGGGAAACATACGTCTCTGTGAGATACTGAGTACAGATGAGTACTCATTGGAGGAGAATTACTAATAATGGTACACAGAATCTGGTGCAGCTGTGCATAGTAACCAATCAGATTCTAACTTCAGCTTGTTTAATTAAGCTTTGACAATTAGCCCACGTTCACATTGGGCCAATTAGACACGTCAAATCGCATGCCAAATCAGTGGCATATGCTGGCAATAGCACAGTCCAAATCCAAAAAGTTCCCAAAAGTAGTTCCTGCGCTACTTTTGGCAACTTCGGGTGTGACTACAATAGACATCTGTGCATGAAGCCGCTCAGATGTCTTTCAAGTCTCACCCAAAGTCGCATGGACACGCTGCTTTGAAATTGTGTGGCTTCAGATGAAGTTGCATGATTTCAAAGCCAAGTTCAATGTGAATGAGGGCTAAAACCTAGAAGCTGATTGATTACATGTACAGCTGTACCTGATTCTGTATGCACCAGTTTTAGTAACTTACCTCATCAATAAAACAAGTGCATTTGCCCATGCAACATAAAGGGATGTCCTGAAGCTGCATACAGCTGCCCACAAGTATAAATGGGTGAAAGCTGCTGTATGCTATTGTTTTCTGTTTACTATTAGCATAAAGTAATGCACTCGCACAGACATAATGTTCCGAATGCAGATACTGTGCATTCGGGACATGATATCTGTGAGCATGGGCTACATTACACAAATAGCCATGCACTTTCACCCATTTGTGTCTACTTTAGCTTCAGGACATTCCTGGCACCAAAAACATGCAGCCTCTTTATGTTGCGCAGGCAAATACGCTCATGTGCATGAAGCCATGTTCTATTTCTGAGGGCCATGTTCAGACCTCTCCTTGTTTTAGCAACAAGTATTTTCTCAGAAAGTTAGTTTGGATGAAATTGCACAAGAAGGTGCTTTAAGGGTTAGCATCTCCCTGGGTAGGCTGGAATGAGATCTGGCAAAGCTGGATTCTGTTGTATAGTTCTAGTACCAATCTTGACTTTGCAAGGCATTGGTGATGAGGCAAAGGTACTCAGGTGATGGTTGGAGAACATGAAACAGTCAGAAGTGGTACAAAAAGTGGACAATTAGAGTTTGTAATATGGCATCTGCTCAACTATGGCTGGCCGAATCTGAATTTATACTCAAAATCCCTAATGACAATTTTTAGTTTGAATCCTTTAAAAGAATATTTCAGTTATATGTATAGCACCCTCCAAGTTGGGCGCTAGGAAAAATTAGAGTTTGACTTTGCTTCACAGAGGAGTAGGATTGTCCTCTGTGTCTGTTGCCTGGTGTCTTCACAGGTTGCAGGATTGATTGCTTTCCCCTAGCTCTGTTGAGAAAGTCTAGAGTCTGAGGCAGGGAGATTCAAATTCTCAGCTTGAATATTTACAGCCCTCTGAACAATCCCTGAGGGTGTGTGCTCAGTAGGTGGTCGAAGAAGGGGGAGAAGTCTGGGCAGAGATAGTGTGTGCCTGGTCCGACCTCCAGGAGGGTAGACTGATAATGCTTCAGGGGGCTGTTTCCTGGAGCCTTCCAGGACTGGCTGCTGGACTACCCTCAGCCTCTCAAACTATTCTTTGGGTCTGTGAGTAGAGCTTCATTACTGAACTGCAGTCTCCGTGGTCCCCAACTGTGGATTGTGACTGTTCCAGTTAGCCCTGACCTTGCTTAAGATCTTCTATGGCTTTCAACTGCCAGGGTTTTAGATTGCTTTAATCTACCTCAAACTGTGTTAAAACCCCCATTGCACTCATAGAGTTTGCCGGTGAGAGAATTTACAGTATTCATCCTCAAGCAAGAAGTGTCCTCAGCCTGCATTTGTGCTTAAGTGTTTTGGAGTATCCCACTCCTTATTGTTCCCATCCAGTTAATAGTTTTCAGCAATACAACAAAAATTCAAACCCCTAGACCTCATGTGTCAAACACAAGGCCCGCAGGCCAAATTCGGCCTGCCTGGCCATCTCATGTGGCCCTCGCACTTCTCCTGTAGCTGTGGAAACCCTCTAATGCAGCCGCAGAGAGGCTCGTCTCTGCCCCCTGGTTCAGCAGTCAGCAGCAGAGAGGTTGAAAGGGCTCCTTCTACAGATCCTGCGTCTCTCTGAGCAGCACCCGTTCATCTCCACCTCTCCTGGTTTCAGCAGCAGCCGTCTTCTAGTCCTCCTCCAGACCCTTCACTTTCTGCTTCCCAGATCTGCCTCAGCTTCTTCCGGGCAGCAACACAAGGTAAGGGGGGTGCACTGTAATGGAAGAAAGGGTGGCAGATTCTTGAATTCTGATGGTGAGGGGCTCTTGACATCTGATGCAAGGGGGGGGGGGGGGGTGGGGTGCTCAGGACATCTAGTGTTACGGGTACAACCGGCCCTTTGAGGGTGACCATAATGCGCATGTGGCTTGCAATAAAATTCAGTTTGACATCCCTGCCATAGACTGTTCATTGAGCTGGAAAGAGTGATTTTGGTTGTGTGCCTGGCTACCTCTGCACTGAATGGCAAAGAACTTGGGAAAAAGATCCAGCAGCCCCTACGGGGTTAGAGATGCATAAGCTATGTCTGCTGGTTTGATTTAACGCTTGGCATTTTAGGTTCCCTGATGAATTCTCCATAATAAAAGATAGAGTCAGAGGGTCTTCTGGTACTGGTCCAGCAGGTTTTCTCACTAGGGATTCCTTCACTCCTGTAGGGATTTGCTCTCACTTTCTGTATTGGTTATGGGAGTGGAAGGAAATCTCCCCAATGGAACACAGATGCCAAAAACATCTTGACAGAGGTTATAACACCCCCTTAGTCTACCTAAAATGGAAAAAATAATTGCCTTTAGTTCTCTTTTAAAGAAGAAGTACAGCCAAAGCTTGTTTGGATATACTTCTCCTGTGGATCACAGGAGTGCAGTTCATTCTGCACTCCTGTGCCCATTTTCTGCAGACAGTTAGGGTTGAAGTCCGCTGTCAGCTGATGTTACAGAGCCGACCCAGGCTTGGGAAAGATCACATATGGTCGGGATCCATCCACATGCCTGGATCGGCACTTGGCTCAGCCTCTGAGTGAGCCATTGAGGGCCTGAGCCGACTGCTCCTGCCCCTCCCCAGCCCCGTGCTCCAGTGAGCAAGGAGGGGCAGAGCAGACAGCAGTAACTGACAGTCACCAGCGATCTGCTCAGGGAGTCCTGAGAACCGAGTGATCAGCGGTGTTTGATCGCTCTGGTTCTCAGTCTTAGAGCTGGAGGGGGACAGATGCACCACCTAGTTAAGTATGATTCTGTAAAAAACGCAAACCCCATACTTCTCTTTTAAGTGGTTAAACACCTCAAAGTCTACTAGAAACTTTGTCTACTAGAAATCTTACTTTTAGCTGTACTGACCCTTTAAAAAACATTTTTAAAACTTTTATATTATAGATACCTCTGAAAAGCTTGATACTGTGCAGCTGGGTGGGATTCCCTGGCTGGCACACGCCGCGCTAATAAAGTTTTTGTCTGATAAAACTGATTTGTGATTTTGCTTACTTCAATTAGAAGTTTTTTTCCTTTGCCTTAGTGGTTTGCTGTACTAGTTGTTCCCTGCAGTGAAGAACAAAACTGAGACACCCTCCCAATTTTATCTCCACCATCTGGATTTCAATTTCAGTTATTTCTGTTCAGAATAAACGTCTCCGCCAGGACTGGGATCACAGTGCCTCACTGTACACCAGTATATCTGAACCGTGTCTGCTGTCTTTTATCTCACAGCCTGTTCAGTGCGAAGGAAATCATACTCCTTTTTAAGCATTTATGACTGCAGACAATATTCTGCTAAAACTACTGTGACAAGGCTTGCATCCTGCTCCAATATACAAGGAATGTGTTTAAAAAAAAAAAAAAAGAAAAGAAAAAAGTGTGAATATCACTTTCTTTAAAGACGACATTGTCAGGCTTCTTGCAATCTCAGGGAATCTTTACTTGCTGTTTAAAACTATTCGGTGGTGGAAAAAGACCTTAATTTTTCAACTGCATGAAAAAAAAAAAACCTTCAAAGTGGAAATCTGGGACATTTCTCCATCAGGAAGCCATCAAAGTGCTCCAAACTTTTTGCAGATCTTTTGTTGAGTAAAAGTACATGGATTAGTCATCCAGTTGGGTTTGTATTATAGTACGGCGAGGTGGATGTCTTACAGCAAGTGTTTAAAGGTCACAAAAAGAGGTCAATTAAATGAGACCCTTGCTTAGTTGTTTTTAGTGGAAGATTGCAAGTTGGGTTTATTTTTTTATCACACTAAAGAAACTACAGATCCTCAAAACACTACCTCCTGTATATTTGATTTTTACAGGCTATATATGTATCTATGTGTAGCGCCCTCTACTTTTGGGTAGGTGCTATAGTGGTATTTTTGTACTGCAGGATTTAGTTGCAGGTAAATTTAGCCAGGCCTGTGGTTATTTCCATGCCTGGTTGTTTTGATTCAAAGTGGGAGTATCAGTATAGCGGGGGGTGTGGCCATCTACACTTGGGCTCAGAGATACCTCCTCTGCTTGACAGTGTATTTTTCTGGAAAAGAGAGGATGGGCTAAGACCCGAGTGGCAGGATACTCATGTGAGAGTCTTGACCAATGGTTAATTTGCATGGTCAAGGGGAGGTCTCTCATAAAAAGGGGGGTCACATGCTCCTAGAGAGGTCGGGAGAAAGTCCAAAGGAAGAGATCCTAGGGAGGTTGAGGCCTGGAGTTCCAGGAGGCTTAGTGCCTGGGACTCTGGCGGAAGAGATTGCAGAATGTAAAGATGGAGATCGGGCCGGACATCCCCATGAGGGGATGTGCCGTGCGTCCGGTGGAGGAAGTAGGAGTTAAATGGATGAAGTAGACCGGTGGATCGACTTTATGTGACCGGGGACCACAGAGTTTTGATCGTGAAGAACAGGTTAGTGTATGTTAGATACCTGGTGGCGAGCCTGGCTTGACGGAAGGGGACCTCTCTTACGGCTCTGGTTCAGGGTCCACTGGAATGGAGACCAGACATGTTGCGAAATCGGAGGAGATAATGTGTTATTTGTTATTGGCCTTGGAGTTATTGCTTTGACATTAGTTTTTTGGTTGAATAATGATTTGATTTGTTATATTTTCTATATTTTGGATGCATAGAATACACTTTT
Organism: Lithobates sylvaticus; assembly: GCA_028564925.1. Classification (NCBI taxonomy): domain Eukaryota; kingdom Metazoa; phylum Chordata; class Amphibia; order Anura; family Ranidae; genus Lithobates; species Lithobates sylvaticus. The sequence goes on along the minus strand of CM053029.1, from coordinate 567,708,304 downwards.
TGGTTAAGTTCTATTGGCAGATAGCATGTCTTATTTTACTTGTTTTCTTTTTTTAATGCACAATAAAACAATTGTGGAGAATAATACTTGGCTTTGTGTTTTACTTCAAATGATAGTTTGGGAGTCGGCAGTTACATTTAAAAAAATACAATGTAAAATTGACAAGGGACACCAACATAGTTGTATCTTTGATCTTAAAAACAACAGGATAATGGTGTTGTATTAACTTGCCCAAATAAAATTAAAAAACATAATAATATTATTCTTGATATCACTAGAAAAAAAAAGCCTTTGAAAATTAGTTTGCAATAACTCCATCAGTATCACCAGCAAAGCAGCTTCATTATTATCCCATTAAAGAAGAAGAGAATTGTGCGCTGCATTTGGAGATTTCATAATTTGGCACGTCACGAATGTTAATTCTCCATTACGAATGCTAGTTTACAGGACCGGCCGCTTCTGGCTCGTCCTTGCTTCCGAGCATGCGTGTTTGTACTTTGGACTTTTGTCCGACGGACTTGTGTACACACGCTCGGAAAATTCAACAACAGACATTTGTCTGCGGAAAATTTGAAGACATGCTAGCCAACATTTGTTGGTGAAAACGGTCAGATTTTCTGCCAACAGCCTGAAATCCAACAATTCCCATTGGAAAGTCTGATCGTGTGTACGAGGCTTCAGTCTTAATCCGTGAGTAGGTCATCCAACATGGAGTACTCCCAGCTTTGCATAAATCTCTAATGGGTCAAGGATTGGAGGTGGATAGGTATAGTCCGTGGCTATACCTTTATTTTTTAACATCACGTACAATGTGTAAATCTCTGAGGTAGTTAATGCAATCCATTCCCCTAAACTGCCATATGTTTCCAGTCCCAGTCCAACTTTAGCTAGTTAGCCTTGATTAGCTTTAGGATTGAATTCTAAAGACATTTACTACACTAGAGTAGTAAGAGAAGGACTGTCGGTATAAATGTAAGTAATGCTTCTCCTTATACAAATATTGTTGCATATTTCTCAGGAACTTTAATATTACGATCACTGACTCTGCTAGGCATGCACAGACAGAAACTAAAAGTGACAGTTAGCAAAAAGTTACTTCCCATAAAGAAAGCGTCATGTAAAATGTTAGTGCTGGATACCATTAGAAAGTTACTGACTTTCAGATGTTTCCTAGAATTGTGAGTCATGCAACAGAGTATGTTCCACGTTTTGAAATTTTCCATTACCATAAACGTATTGGGACGTCTGTCTTTACACGCACATGGACTTTAATGGTATTCCAGTCTTAGTCCGTAGGGTTTAATGTTGAGTTGACCCACCCTTTGCAGCTATAACAGCTTCAACTCTTCTGGGAAGGCTGTCCACAAGGTTTGGAAGTGTCTCTATGGGAATGTTAGACCATTCTTCCAGAAGCGCATTTGTGAGGTCAGGCACTGATGTTGGATGAGAAGGCCTGGCTCGCAGTCTCCCCTTTAATTCATCCCAAAGGTGTTCTATCGAGTTGAAGTCAGGACTCTGTGCAGGCCAGTCAAAATCCTGCACTCCAAACTCGCTCATCCTTGTCTTTATGGACCTTGCTTTGTGCACTGGTGCGCAGTCATGTTGGAACAGGAAGGGGCCATCCCTAAATTTTCACACAATGTTGGGAGCATGAAATTGTCCAAAATGTCTTGGTATGCTGACGCCTCAAGAGTTCCCTTCACTGGAACTAAGGAGCCAAGCCCAACCCCTGGAAAAAAAACCCACACTATAATCCTCCTTCCACCAAATCATCTGGAGAGATGGCCCAATACTTTTTGCAATATAGTGTGGATGAGTGAGTTTGGGGAATTAGCAACCATTCTTTCTGAATGAAATTGATTCATTCGTTTTTTTTTTCTATTGTGGTTAGGTGTCATTGGCCACAGCTAATCACATGGTACAGATGGGCTGTGATTGGTCTGAATCAAAGATAATCAATAAATGTCATGAATCAATGTCATTCATTGTTTACAATTGTCATATGATCTGCTGTGATTGGTCACAGCGATCACATGGTACAGGCAGCGGGCCGGGACACTGGTCAGTCATCAGCTGTGTCCGCTGGACACAGCTGGTGACAGATCACGTTGAAGGACAGACCCACTGCCACGCATGAGGCGCGTTCCAGGAGGACATCATATGACATCCATCCACGATGACAAAGGTTCTACATGGCCATCATTTGACAATAGGCTGGGTGGGAAGTGGTTAGGATTGGAAAGCCTCAATACAATATATTACAATTTTGTTTTTGGGTGTAAAACCGTTTTCAGGTTGAACAAAGTACCAGAGATTTAATGTACAGTAAAACCTTGGATTGAGAGTAACTTGGTTTGACAGTATTTTGCAAGACACGCCACATTTTTTTATAAATTTTTAATTGATAAACAAGTGATGTCTTGATATACAAGTAGTAAAAGAAGGGGGAACTAATGCGCAAAACCAAATTTACTCGGATGGATAAATTAAAGGATGTGAGAAGCCGCCAACATATATAAGTGTTCCCACACAGAAAAAATAAATGTAAATAAGAAGTATGTAGCGCTAACTAAAATGCAAAAAAATATATAAATATATATATATATACACTGACTGCAAGCAACTACCAGTGTATAAGCACATAAACGTGACAAAACTTCACTAGAGCATAGAATACTTCATAAAGTTCAAGTAAATTTCAAAAGTGCAAGCAATAGTGCAATATAAAATCTGCATACACACGGTCACACAAAATTTCTCTGAACTTTCGACCGTCAAGAACGGGGTGACGTACAACACTACGACGAGCCCAGAAAAATAGGATTTTTTGTACTCACCGTAAAATCCTTTTCTCTGTAATTCACCGACCGACACAGCTCCTCTCTTAGCCATTGGGTTGTTATGCCACCTTTAGGAGAATACTAGGCATTACTTGTTATGTAACACACAGAACTTTCCAGTTCCGCCCAGGGGGCGGTCCCTTGGGTAACAACCCCCCAGCCTGCCCTGCAGCCATCAGTACGTCAACAAGCAGTATAAAAAAAGAAAAAATAGGAGGGGCGGGTGCTGTGTCGGTCGGTGAATTACAGAGAAAAGGATTTTACGGTGAGTACAAAAAATCCTATTTTCTCTTATATTCACCGACCGACACAGCTCCTCTCTTAGCCATTGGGACGTCCCCAAGCAGTGCCAAACGAGGGGTGGGAAAAACAGCAAAAAAAAAACTTCATCCACCAGGCCAGTGGGAACTAGTGAAACTTCACCCAAAAAAAAAACCACAGTGCGTGGATAACCACCACAAAAACAGGGTACCCTCAACAGGAGTGACTACCCACAACCGCACCAAACTGCGGAATGTAATGCAACAGTGCATTAACTTAACGGTACTGTGTTTTTCATCGGAAAACCAGGAAAAACAAAAGTATTGCATACTCATTGCAACTATACGGCCGCCTGCAAAACTTTGCGCCCAAAACAGGCATCAGCCGATGCACTGACGTCTACCTTGTAGAACTTAGTAAACGTGTGGACAGACCAGGTCGCCGCTTTACACACTTGAGCGACAGACGCTTGGTGTCGGAAAGCCCAAGACGTTCCGATTGCCCTCGTGGAGTGGGCCGTGACCGGAAAGGGGGGCACCTGCCCCTTCAAGGCGTAGGCTTGTACTACGATCTGTCTGATCCACCTAGAAATGGTGGCCGACGAGACCGCCATGCCTTTCTTTGGACCAGCCACCGAAACAAACAGTGAGTCTGACTTCCGGAAGGGAGCTGTGGCAGACAAATACACCTTCAGAGCCCGAACCACATCCAACGCATGAAGGGCCACCTCCTTAGGATGTGTCGGCTTAGGACACAGGGATGGCAACACAATGTCCTCATTGATGTGAAACGCCGAGACCACCTTCGGTAGAAAAGATGGTTCCGGACGCAACACCACCTTATCCTTGTGGATAACCATATAGGGAGACTTGCAGGACAAGGCCGCCAGCTCCGAAACCCTCCTGGCTGATGTGATAGCCACTAGAAAAACCACTTTCTGGGAAAGAGTCAACAGAGGAATCTCCCTGATATTTTCAAACGGCGGTTTTTGAAGCGCCGATAACACCAGGTTCAGATCCCACGGAGGCAACGGTGGACGCACCGGAGGGACCACATGTCGCACCCCCTGAACAAAGGTACTCACTAACGAGTGAGACGCCAGGGGTCGCTGGAAAAAAAAACAGCCAGGGCTGATATTTGTCCTTTAATGGTGCTTAATGCCAACCTCTGGTCTACTCCTTGCTGAAGAAAAAGCAGGATTCTGGATATAGAAAAAGAGCGCGGATGCCACCCTTTCTCTTCACACATGGAGATGTAAGCCTTCCAGGTGCGATGATATATCTTCTGAGAAGAAGATTTTCGTGCTCCCAACATAGTGGGGATCACCAAGTCCGACAGTCCCCGGTCCCTCAGTACCTGGCTCTCAACAGCCATGCCGTTAAAGCCAGCGATGGTAAAGCAGGATGGAGAATCGGGCCTTGAGACAGAAGGTCCTCCCTTAATGGCAGTCGCCACGGGGCGTCTGCCACCAGGCGCACTAGGTCTGCGTACCAAGGTCGCTGAGGCCAATCTGGAGCGACCAGAATCACTGGAATCCCCTCGACTTCTACTCTGCGGAGCAGACGTGGTAGCAGCTTCAACGGAGGAAAAGCATAGATCAGCTGATACTGACCCCATGGAGCTACCAGCGCATCTGACGCGTCTGCCCAAGGATCTCTTGTCCTGGACATGAATCTTGGCACCTTCCGATTGAGACGGGAGGTCAGAAGATCCACGTCTGGTGTGCCCCACCGCAGGCACAGTAGCCTGAACACCTCCGGATGTAACGCCCATTCTCCTGGGTCCAGCATTTGGCGACTCAGAAAGTCCGCCTGCCAGTTCTCCACTCCTGGGATGTAAATGGCCGACAGGGCCGGTACATGTCGCTCTGCCCACCGAAGTATGTGAGCGACCTCCTGTGCGGCGGCTGCGCTTCTTGTTCCTCCTTGGTGATTCACATACGCCACCGCAGTGGCGTTGTCTGACTGGATCCTGATCGGACGCCCCTGCAGTCTTACTGACCATGTGGAGAGGCATAGCCTGATCGCCCTCAGCTCGAGCAGATTGATCGGCAATTTGGATTCCTCTGTCGACCAGAGGCCCTGAGCCGACTGAACCCCCATCACTCCACCCCAGCCGGATAGACTGGCATCCGTAGTGATCACTGTCCATTTCAGAGGAAGGAACGACTTCCCGGATTGAAGCACCGGGGACCTCAGCCACCAGACCAGCGAATTTCTGACTGGCTGGCTCACCTGGATCAGTCGATCCAGGGTCAATTGAGATTTGTCCCATTGTGATAAAATCTCCTTCTGTAGGACTCTGGTGTGGAACTGGGCATACGGCACTGCCTCGAAGGCGGCCACCATGAGACCCAGAACTCGCATACAGAAGCGAAGTGACGACCGCTTGCGGTCCATCAGCTGTTTTACTGCAACTCTGAGAGTCTGTAGCTTGTCTGAAGGGAGAAAAACTCTTGCTTCCCTGGAGTCCAGTATCAAGCCTAGGTACTCCAAACGCTGGGTCGGTACTACCACCGACTTCTTTAGGTTTAACAGCCACCCAAACTCTTGCAGGGTCTGTACGGTGATCGCAACATCCTCCTCTAACTCTGAGGCGGAAGATGCTCTCAGGAGGAGATCGTCCAAGTATCCCACGATCGCGATCCCACGTTGCCGCAGCAATGCCAAAACTGGAGCCAATACTTTGGTAAAGACTCTGGGGGCTGAAGCTAAACCAAAAGGGAGAGCCACGAACTGATAGTGGGCTTCCCTGACTGCAAACCGCAGAAACCTTTGATGCCGGAGGCATATGGGTATGTGCAGGTACGCATCCTGGATGTCCAAGGACGCCAGAAAGTCCCCTTGATGGAGTGCCGCGGCTACCGAGCGAACTGATTCCATTCTGAACCTCTGCACCTTCACAAAGTGGTTGAGAGCTTTCAAGTCCAGTATTGGACGTACCCCTCCCTTCTTGGGAACTACAAACAGATTCGAGTAGAACCCTTGGAAATGTTCCAATTTCGGAACAGGCACAATCACCCCGCGATTCAGCAGGTCTCTTACTGCCCCCAAGAGGGCCTCCCGGCGAACCGGGGAAACGGGTATGCTGGAGGGGAAGAACCTGTTCTGCGGCCAGGAGAGGAACTCTATTTTGTAGCCACAGGAAATCAGGTCGCAGACCCATTGATCGGATAGTCGGGCGGACCACCGGGCTGCAAATTCCCGAAGGCGTCCCCCCACCCGAGACATGGGTGGGGGAAAACCTTCATGCGGTAGCACCTTTGTTCGCAGGCTTGTTAGGCTTGCGGTTCCAGGGACGTTTCTGTCCTTCCGTGGTCGGCCTGTCGGACTGGGGACGTTTTGCCGAAGCTCCGGGCGGACGAAAAAGCCGCTTATGAGCGGAAATAGAGGGTCCCTGCCTACGGCGTGGCTCCTTAGCCTTCCTGGCCTGTGGGAGTAGCGTACTCTTACCACCTGTGGCATTCTTAATAATGTAATCTAAAGAGGCTCCAAAGAGCCGATCGCCAAGGAAGGGAAGATCCGTCAGGGCTTTCTTGGATGCCTGGTCAGTCGACCAGCATTTTAACCAAATCAAGCGCCTCAGCACCACTGCTGACACTGAAGCCCTGGATAACAGGGGAAGAGTATCCAGGGCCGCGTCACAAACATATTTAAGGCCTTGCACTAATTGGTCTGCTAGTTCCACGCAGACCGGGGAGGCCTGTTGTTCACCCAATTCGCGGTGCAACAGTTTCGCCCACTCAGTTAGTGTCTGCGACACCAGTGCGGATGCCAGTACTGGTCGCACGGCTGACCCCACCACCCTAAACAAGGAACGAGCTACTGCCTCGGCCTTCCTGTCCGTGGGATCCTTAAAGGCAGGAGTCCCTTCTACAGGGATCGTGGTTACTTTGTTTAACCTGGATACTGGGGGGTCCACGACCGGAGGAGCCGACCATTTTTTGAGAAGGCTCTCCTCGAAAGGGTAACGCACCGCCATGTATTTGGGGACCGAAAAGGTCCGTTGCGGTCGACCCCATTCCTTGTAAATAAACTTGTCAAAATAAGTCAGATACGGGAACACCCTAGGAGAACGGGCTGGCTTACGGGACCCAAAAGGGACCGCTACCTCAGCAGAGGAATCTGCTGGCTCCTGAATCTTCAGGGTATCACGCACAGCCGTTATAAGAGCTCCAACAAGCGCTTTGTCGCGCACGGACCCGGACGGGGACTCATCCTCACTGTCCGAAAGGTCCTGGTCAGCGTCCTCTGACATGACAGAGCAGGGGCCACCTGCCTCAGCGGGTCCCGAGTCTGCGTCAGAACTCTCCCCAGAGGACAGGGGGGGCATGGGCCGCTTTTTAGCACCTTTGCGCCCACGCACCGCCTCCATCTTGGCAACGAACGAATTGAGGACTGCCGACAAGGTGTCCAAGGGTACTGCACCGTCTGCAGGCGACCCGGTTGCAATTGCCTGGATTTCGGGGGAAGAAACACCAGTTTCTGAAGCCATGCTGACCCTACCCTGTCTGCCACCCAAAGGGTACTTAGGACAGTGACAGTCCCACCCTCCTTACTGCTGCCGGCTGAGGGGCCCTTTCCCGCAAGACTCACCACCCTGAAGAGTTCTGCGCTGTTCAGCAGGTAGTGCCTGTAGTCCCTGTTAGCTCCCAGGTGCAGAGAAAAAAAAACGGCCCTGTGTCGGTGAAGCAGCTGCTAATGGCACTGAAACCGTCCTGTAGTGTGCTCAGGCTCAAAGAAAATCCAGGGAAAATGGCCGCCAGAACACAGGAGCACATGCTGCTGCTAGAGCACCAGTGAAAAACGTGTTTCAGGCTTCTGGAAAATGGCCGCTGACAAAAACACAGGGAAAATGGCCGCTGACAAAAACACAGGGAAAATGGCCGCTGACAAAAAACACAGGGAAAATAGCCGCCGAAGCTATGCCCACACTCAAGATGGCCGCCGAATGTGAAACCATGAGGAGACAAACACTTCACAGGCACCTCCAGAGACATAGAAAACAGGACCCAGGACACAACCAGCGCTAAAAAACCCCCAGGTGAGAGCCCTGCACAGACACACACACCCCATAGCAGCATACAGGGAGGGAGAGGGGACAGGGAGAGAAGAGAGGGAGGTGAGGGACCCCCGAATCGACCTCCCAGGGAATACCCAGCTGCTCAGCCCCACCGAGGCAGGGAGAGCTGTACTTACCAATCCTGAAGAGCTGGGAGACATTCCACAGCAGGACTACTCCTAATCAGTATAGGGTAGCTGCTAGGCCTCGGCATACTGTGACTCAGACATCAGTAGCCCGGTCATATGTACGCCCCGGAGCATAAAAGCTCACCGACCACCTCTGGAGCTGAGGTTTCGTCGTGGCCTGCCGAGCCGTAGCTGCGACCTGCACACGCTCGATGGCCGGACTGGGGAGACTACAAGGATAAGGGTATCCAGCCTGTCACCCAGCCGGCTGTTGATAGCAGATCACAGGATCTATCATCTTGCGCAAAAACCAAGCTTCTGCAGAAAAAAGACAGACCGATGGGCCCATCAGGGTTCCTAGGTCTTTCTCCTTCACTAGGCAAAAAAAAACTGATGGCTGCAGGGCAGGCTGGGGGGTTGTTACCCAAGGGACCGCCCCCTGGGCGGAACTGGAAAGTTCTGTGTGTTACATAACAAGTAATGCCTAGTATTCTCCTAAAGGTGGCATAACAACCCAATGGCTAAGAGAGGAGCTGTGTCGGTCGGTGAATATAAGAGAAATTAAGTTCAATGCTTTCGAGCATGCGTCAAATTGTTTCTGAGCATGCACGGGGTGCAGTGCACCCAGGCGCCACAGAGGTGGGGGCGCTGGAGCGCCAGAGTGCTCCGCTCCCTCCTCCACTCCTTTTCCGTAGGCGGCGCGGCTCTCTCCGCCTGTCACAGCCGCGGCGGCGGCCGCGCAGTGACGTCAATGGGGGGGGGGGGGCAGGGGGGGGGGGGGTCGGCAGAGCGCCCGCCCCCCCCCCCCCGTGACGTCACTGCGCGGCCGCCGCCGCGGCTGTGACCGGCGGAGAGAGCCGCGCCGCCTACGGACAAGGCGAGGAGGAGGGAGCGGAGCACTGTGTTTAACTTCCGCCTTCTGCCCACCAGCACAAGCATCACACACGCTCTGTTCTCCACCCGGGCGGCGCGGCTGCACACTGTCCTCTCCAGCTGCCGCCCGGGTGGTTTTAATTAGCCTAGTGGTGGGGGGTGGTTTGTCTAGGTGGGGGTCTATACCAATGTGTGGGGGGGGGGGGTGGTTTGTCCTGGGGGGGGTCTATACTACGGGGGGGGGGTGGGGGGGGCTCCGCGGCCGCGGGTGGGCGGGGGGGGTCTATACTAAGGTGGGGGGCGGGGTGGTTTGTCCTGGGGGGGGTCTATACTAATGTGGGGGGGGGTCTGGGGGGGTCTATACTAATGTGGGGGTCTATACTAATGGGGGGGGGGTTTGTCCTGGGGGGGTCTATACTAATGTGGGGGGGGGGTTTGTCCTGGGGGGGTCTATACTAATGTGGGGGGGGGGTTTTTGTCCTGGGGGGTCTATACTAATGTGGGGGGGGGGGTTTGTCCTGGGGGGGGGTCTATACTAATGTGGGGGGGGGGGGTTTGTCCTGGGGGGTCTATACTAATGTGGGGGGGGGGGGGGTGGTTTGTCCTGGGGGGGGGTCTATACTAATGTGGGGGGGGGTTTGTCCTGGGGGGTCTATACTAATGTGGGGGGGGGGGTTTGTCCTGGGGGGGTCTATACTAATGTGGGGGGGGTGGTTTGTCCTGGGGGGGTCTATACTAATGTGGGGGGGGGGGTTTGTCCTGGGGGGTCTATACTAATGTGGGGGGGGGTGGTTTGTCCTGGGGGGGTCTATACTAATGTGGGGGGGGGGGTTTGTCCTGGGGGGGTCTATACTAATGTGGGGGGGGGTGGTTTGTCCTGGGGGGGTCTATACTAATGTGGGGGGGGGTTTGTCCTGGGGGGGTCTATACTAATGTGGGGGGGGGGTTTGTGGGGGGGTGGGGGGGGTCTATACTAATGGGGGGGGGGGGTTGTCCTGGGGGGTCTATACTAATGTGGGGGGGGGTTGTTGTCCTGGGGGGGTCTATACTAATGTGGGGGGGGGTTTGTCCTGGGGGGGTCTATACTAATGTGGGGGGGTTGGTTTGTCCTGGGGGGGTCTATACTAATGTGGGGGGGGGGTTCGTCCTAGGGGGTCTACTAATGTGGGGGGTTTGTCCTGGGGGGGTCTATACTAATGTGGGGGGGTTTGTCCTGGGGGGTCTATACTAATGTGGGGGGGGTGGTTTGTCCTGGGGGGTCTATACCAATGTGGGGGGTGGTTTGTCCTGGGGGGTCTATATTAATGTGGGGGGTGGTTTGTCCTGGGGGGGGGGGTCTATATTAATGTGGGGGGGGGTTGTCCTGGGGGGTCTATACTAATGTATGGGGGCTGGTTTGTCCTGGGGGGGTCTATACTAATGTGTGGGGGGGTGGTTCGTCCTGGGGGGTCTATACTAATGTGGGGGGGGGTTTGTCCTGGGGGGGTCTATACTAATGTGGGGGGTGGTTCGTCCTGGGGGGTCTATACTAATGTGGGGGGGGTGGTGTTGTCCTGGGGGGGGGTGGTTTGTCCTGGGGGGTCTATACTAATGGGGGGGTTTTCCTGGGGGGGTCTATACTAATGTGGGGGGTTCGTCCTGGGGGGGTCTATACTAATGTGGGGGGGTGGTTTGTCCTGAGGGGGGGTCTATACTAATGTGGGGGGTGGTTTGTCCTGGGGGTCTATACTAATGTGGGTGGCGGGCTGGTTTGTCCTGGGGGGTTTATACTAATGTAGGGGGGGTTTGTCCTGGGGGGTCTATACTAATGGGGGGGTTTGTCCTGGGGGGGCTATACTAATGTGGGGGGGGTCTGTACTAATGGGGGGGGGGGGGGGGGGGGGTTTGTCCTGGGGGGTCTATACTAATGGAGGGGGTGGTTTGTTCTGGGGGGTCTGTACTAATGGGGGGGGGGGGGTGGTTTGTTCTGGGGGGTTTGTACTAATGTAGGGGGGGAAAGGTTTGTCCTGAGGGGGGGTCTATACTGATAAAGGGGGGTGTTTTGTCCTGGGGGTCTATACTGATGGGGGGGTCTGTCCTGAGGGAGGTATTTATACTTAGTGAAGGGTCTGCACTGACGGAGGGGGGGGGGGGTCTATACTTAATGGAGTGGGGTCTGTACTGAGGGACGACTATAATTGGTGGAGGGGGTGATACCATGTTTTACTGCACCAGGTGACACCAACCCTAGTGATGCCACTGCAGCTGCGGGCTCTTATTTCCCCTCTCCCTCACCTCCTCGTGCGCTGCTGTACTAATGAGCGGCGCACTATGTTTCTTCCCCCGCCTTCATAACGGCCAGGGAAGAAAAAGCAGAAAAAGCAAAGGAGCAAAGAAAAGGATTGTGGGACATGTGGTCCCAAGGACTGGCAGCCCCACTGTAACACGGAAACTGCAGCCCACACAGCATGCTCAGCTGAATGGGAGAGAGAAAGCCAGGAGCCTGGGAAAGCTTTCAGGGAAGGGCACCCAGGACTCCAGAGGGAGAGGGCAGTGCTGAGAGAACACCATCAGAGAGAGAAAGCCACACAGCCTGGCACCATCCCTGGTGGAGGAAGGAATGGAGTCATTGCAGGAATACAGATCTGGGCTCTACCCAGCGGAGCCGCCACGGGCAATTCAGAGTGAGCTGACTCTTGATCAGAGGAACCGTTGTTGCTGTATCGCTGGGTCAGGTGAGAGGGCCGATCGGCCATTATTTACTACCATCTCTTGTAACATGTCTGCAGTCTCTGACCATCTCTTGTAACATGTCTGCAGTCTCTGACCATCTCTTGTAACATGTCTGCAGTCTCTGACCATCTCTTGTAACATGTCTGCAGTCTCTGACCATCTCTTGTCATGTCTGCAGTCTCTGACCATCTCCTGTATTGTGTGCAGCCTGACCGTCTCCTGTACTATGATTGCAGTCTCTGACTGTCTCTAGTATCATGTCTACAGTCTCTGACCATCTCCTGTACTATGTCTGGGGGCTCTTTCTAATAGACTCTCTAACAGAAGCCCCCTCTGTGTGCATCAGAAAGACTCCCCTCCAGGTCTCATTAGTGTACGCTCTTCCTGTATTTTATTTATTGGTAAAAGATCATGGGAGGATCCCAGGGTAACGAAGACTTCTTACATGAACATCTCTGTGTTGAAGTCGTTGTCATAGAAACATTTGTAAAGGGGAGGAGTTGGTAAGATGACCACGCCCACGTGGGGGCGCCAGAAATATTTCTGCACCCAGGCGTCTGTGACCCTAGGATCGGCCCTGGAGGCTTCCATTTGTGGATGTATATTTCATGGTTACACAACCTATCACATTGTCTGTGGGAATTGCATACACACGATCGAAAAATCCGATAGAAAGGTTTTCTGTTGTAAAAATTAAGAACAGGTTCTCAATCCTAAGTCCGTCGGAAATGCCGACAGAAAAAGACCGATGGGCATACACACGGTCGGAAAATCCGATGTAAAGCTCCCATCGGACTGTTTCAATCGGAAATTCCAACTGAGTGTACACGGCATTAGACAGCTCTAAAGGAGATTCTAAAATTGCCCCTCTTGCCAACAAAACAAGCATGGAAATAGAACAGCCAAGTAAACTTCCCATGATCAGTGCTAAGATGTTATTTGTTTAACGTGGTAATGTAAGCACATCCCTTCATGTACATCTGCTTCACAAGCTAACCATGCAATTAAACCCAAAAGTGTTTATCAAACAGCTGCTTTGCAATGTGGTAAATAACTATCCAGAATATTAGGCTATTTTACTTTAGTTGCAAAACCGGTACTTTCAAGCCAATTCTTTATTACATCTTCAGTCTGTTACTTTCCACTGCAGCAGGAGCAATACTGCTTAAATGTATGTGCTGTGGGATACACGATCTATAAGAAGACAAGATTTATACCAGAGTGCTTTGCAATGCGCAGGAAATGTTGATAGCAAACTGTGTCAAGTCACATCTGTGGCTTTATGCGACAACAAAGGCTGATGAGAATAATAGGGAGAGACCACTGCGAGAAGCCCAGCCGTACAATGAAATTAGCTTTTAGCCTAGCGGATGTTAAGGCTTTCTTTTTTTTGGTTGAGCAATAAAGAGCACTTGTAGTGTTGGAGAAACTAATGCCGTATGAAGGATGTAGGTAGGAAGGCTAGACTATTATCTTCTTCTTTTTTTTTTTTTTGAAAATTGTATTATAGTTTGAAATATATATGATCAAAGTGACACTAAACTCTGGTTTTGAAAAAAAAAAAAAAAAAAAAAAAAAAACGACTTCTGTATGTATTATAACTTTAACCGCTTCCCACCCAGCCACTGTACATAAACGGGTGGGAGCTTCACCGGGTGGGAGCTTCACCGTTCTGAGCGCTACACATAGGCAAGATTGGTGCCGGCCTAGTGTACACATTAGTCGGGGGGGGCGTTGTCGGGCTGCATGTGTTCTGGGGCCCAAGGCAGTTTCTCTGCTCCTCAGGCCCACGCTGCTTTCCCAGCCGTCCGCTGATCCTGGCTCTTTTTTTGCTCACTAGCCTTGAAGTCCCCAACAGTGCACCAGACTGCTGTGGGCAGAAGACCTGCTCCTGTCCATTGTATGACCTCCTGCGTGGCAGTGTGAGTCAGCCAAGCATGGTGCTGGGATTGTAACCAGACACGGCTTCATGCTCCAAGGCTCAGGGAACCAAGCTTCAGGCATTCTCACCATGGGAAAACAAGCTTAACTAAATCTGCTGGAGAGACGTCTTACGGCTAACTATGACCACTGTGTGAGCATCGTGAGCCCGCAATCTCCCCTGTCCTTGTGTCCTACATTGGGCCATGAACTAGATGTCAGCTGCTTGTGAAGGGGGAAAGGCTGGAGGAGACCTGATGTCGGGACAGGTGTCTCTGCAGAGCCTCGCCCGCTGCCTGCAGATAAAGTGAGTTCTATATTCTACCCTAGCCTGTCTGTATACTGCCCTAGCCTGTGTATATACTGCCCTAGCCTGTCTGTATACTGCCCTAGCCTGAGTATATACGACCCTAGCCTGTCTGTATACTGCCCTAGCCTGTCTATATACTACCCCAGCATGTCTGTATACTTCCCTAGCCTGTGTATAGACTACCCTAGCCTTTACATACATAGAGAACCAAAATGATTGATTATTGCGGTACCAGAGAGGGACTTATTCACAAATTAATTAAGAATAAGTTTATTATATCAAAATTATACATAATGTTTTCTTATGTATAATTTTGTTATAATATACTTATTCTTAATAAATTTGTGAATAAGTCGCTCTCTGGTACCACAATAATCCATCATGTTGGTTCTCTGTGTATGTAAAGTTTAAATAAGGATGAGGTACCCCCATAGCCTTAATGTTCATAGTTATATATACTACCCTAGCCTGTCTGTATACTGCCCTAGCCTGTGTATACACTACTATAGCCTGTTTTTATACTGCCCTAGCCTGTCTGTATACTGCCCTAGCCTGTGTATATACTGCCATAGCCTGTGTATATACTGCCCAAGACTGTGTATATATACCCTACCATGTCTGTATACTACCCTAGCCTGTCCATATCCCTGCAGACCATGGCTGGTGTGAGGAATCAAGCTGGTGCCGCCACTATTTGTCTTCAGGCCAGGTCCAGAGGTGCAGGTGTGAGCCTGCGGACCACGGCTGAAAAAATAGGTGGAGAGGCACTGCAAAAATCTCCACCGCACCACCTCCACCATATACATAGGCAGGAAAAAGGAGTTGGAGTCAGGGCGGAGTCAATGGGGGAGGCAAAATTAAGTTTTGCCTAGGTTGTCAAACATCCTTGCACCAGCCCTGTGAGTGGACGTTCATTCTATACATACATTCTATGCAGAGTGGGTGTCACCTCCGCGTCCCTGCTGGGTCCCTAGCTTGTCACTCACAGATACTCTTCAAGCTTCACTCCACTGGCCTGCTCAGGCCCTGGCTTGGCACACAATAATGCTCTGCAAGTGTCACCTCCACTGGCTGGGTCCCTGGCTTGACATCTGCTGAAGTTTCCCATTTCTTCACCGTCCCCAGTTGGTGAGAGTACTGCCCTGGTACTTGCTTCAGCTACTCACAGTGGTCCCTGGTAATAAGGTGGATGGTCCCTTAGTGGCGACAGCTTCCCCTCTACCTCCGACCACGACAGGTTCCCTAGCTGGCAGAACCATTACTTATGGTTGGACTGCAAGCCGCAGTCCCAACCCTATCCTGCTCTCTTGCTTCTGGATAGGCTCTCAGATAGCCTAGCAGCCAGATTTCCCTGGGATAGGCTTCAGGTCTCTGGCCTAGCAGCCCGGGGCAATACGACACATGTCCACCCAGACAGCCGTCCAGGTGGCACAGAACCCTGATCACCTGACTCCACCCAAATAAATAGGCTCTCCCAGCAGGTCAAGGGACCCAAGAAAACCCCTGCCCATTGCCTGAGACACCCCATGCATTCCTAATTTGTCCTTGCAATGCCCTTGTCTTTTCTAATGTCACCATATACCCGGCCATCTAGCGACAAAAGTGAGAAGTGCAGCAATTCCAGAATAAGGGTGAAATCAGTTGACCTCCTAGCAATTGGCCAAGGCAACTATCACTTGGCAGATACAGAGCAACCCTGCCTAAACATCGGGGTGCTACACTTAAAATTGCGTGCACCCACGATATTGCAAAAAATGTTTATTATTTATTATTATCTAAAACAAATTTTTACACTGTGTCTTTTTTTTTCTATTAATTTTATTACTATTACATGGATTGAACAACATCCCTTGTGACAGCATGGGTAGTGACAGGTTTATGGAGAGATCTGAAGTCTATTAGACCCCAGATCTCTCATATGGCCTCCAATGCAACTAGTCAGACGCTGATTGGTCTGATCAGCTGCTTTCCTGGTTGCTACCGGCCAGTTAAACAAAGAGCTAAAACCGGAAGTGACTAAATCCTCACCAGTTTTGGTTTCCAGGGTCACATAGAGGGAGGAACAACATCAGTTCCTCTCTTTCTCTGTGCTGTGCAGCCATCACTGCTGGTCGCAGCGCTACTGGGCTCTGCAATCGGACGGCAGAGCCTGGGAAAGGCAGCGGGCGGGGAGGGGACTATTCAGACACTAAAATCACTTTTGCATACAGTGAAATGCTGACAATTCTGATACTGGGATGATGCCTGTAGCTGCAGGCATCATCCCAGGTATAACTATACCTCCCAACTGTCCCTGATTTCGAGGGACTGTCCGTCATTCAGAACAAAGTCCCTCTGTCCCTCTATCCTCCTCATTTGTCCCTCATTTTGGTCTGATCTATATAGTTGTATATAAAATGCATGACTTATCTTTAAAAAAGTGTTCCCCAGTGCTAAACCTTTCATCCAATTTCTAAATTGCTGCATTTATAAATTCCACGAGTCAATATAAAGGAATAGTAGTGGTAAAAAAACACTTGTGAGTCTAACCAAACATTTTTTTGTATAATTCTCCTTTAAGGGGGCGTGACAGGGGGTGTGTCCTATGCCTGCATACTTTTGCTAATAGGTGTCCCTCATTGACATTTCAGAAAGTTGGGAGATATGGTATAACCACTGTAAACTTTGGACATAAGATGTCCTACCATCGGCAAGTGGTTAAAAGAAACACAGCTTCACCTGGTTCATGAACATACACTTTGCTAGGTAAACGTCCTCTATTGCTTTGGTAAATCATCCCCATGACATTGCGCAGTAGTGACATGATATGGGCCCCTGGCCTGAAAGGACTTTCTGTATATGTTTCATTGTCAGAACCAGGAGAATACTTCTAGATTTTTAAAGCAATGTACAGTTCCTCAGAAAACATTTAACTTTTTAATTTATACATTTTCTATGGGCAATTAAGACAAAGAAGAGTTATATCCAGAGCTTCTATACCTCCGAAGAAACTCACCATCCTCTGAGAATGAAAGCTCTACTTAAATAACTCCTGTGCTGCTCCAAAGGCCCTCCAGCAATTGCTGTTATTTTTCTTGTAGAAGGGAACACAATACAAACTGTGACCCAGCCCCTTCTTGCCACAGGGCCTCCCAACACATTGATCCTAAAAAGGTTAATCTGGTTAGCAGAACCAAAAGAGCACATTGTAATCTCAAGAAGACATTGAAATATATCACTTCTGAAACTTAGAGAGAAAGAGAGAGAGAGAAAGATAAAAACCAGCTACATGTTTTCTAGTACACATAGTAAAAGTTTATTGGCAATGCCAACTAATCATGAAGTTACAGGGTTAATTATTCTTGTAATGGAAGATACTGAGTAGTTTTTTTTAACTGCTAGTGATGAGTGATGCCGCGTACACACGATCTGACAGACTTTAGAAATAGAACTTGTTTTAAAATTTCCTGCCGGAACTCCACTGGACCCAGTTCCTATCGAAAAATCCGCTCGTTTGTGTGCTAGTTCGACGCTAGGGCAGCTTTTGGCTACTGGCTACGAACTTCCTTATTCTAGTCCGGTCATATGTCATCACGTTCAAATCCGTCAGAATTTAGTGTGATTGTGTGTGGCCAAGACCGCATTCGAAAACGAACTTCCTTCGGACCTTCCGTCGA
This sequence comes from Lithobates sylvaticus, assembly GCA_028564925.1. NCBI lineage: Eukaryota > Metazoa > Chordata > Amphibia > Anura > Ranidae > Lithobates > Lithobates sylvaticus. The sequence continues at coordinate 567,690,543 of CM053029.1, read as the reverse complement.
AAAGTCCACTCGTGTGTACCCGGCATACTTTAGCTATTCAAACATCACAGACTTGAACCCTACCTGCCTAATCAAACGAAACTCATTTTGCAATGAGTTATCGGATTTTTTTATCGGCAAAATCGACAGCATTCGGGAAAATATCCAACAGAAAAATACAATCAACTGCATCCAAAAAGAGGAAGCCGATTCAAACATCGCACAACCACCGAATTTTTCGCTGACCCCGATCGCCATAGAGTTCATCAGAAGCCTCCGGGACAGCACTTCACCCAACGATATCATCCCCACAAAACTTCTGAAAGAATGCTCTGACATCTTGGCACCTACTATAACACTACTCATAAATCAGTCATTCAAAGAAGGAATTGTTCCGAACTCCCTCAAGCAAGGCATAGTCAAACCCCTCCTAAAGAAACCCAACTTGGATCCAAGAAACCCCAACCACCGAAGACCGATAACTAGCTTGAACACCATCTCCAAGATTATGGAGAAAGTAGTGGTACAACAGCTACAACTCCATCTGGACACACACAATCTCCTGGACCCTCTGCAATCAGGCTTCCGCCCGGGCCATGGCACAGAAACAGCTCTCCTCAAAATATGGGATGATGCCTTGGAAGCAGCAGATGATGGAGAATCATGTCTCCTGGTACTCCTGGACCTTAGTGCAGCATTTGACACACTGGATCACAACACTTTACTCACCCGCCTCAAAGAAGTAGCAGGAGTCACAGTTTCAGACTTACCATGGTTCACTTCCTTCTTAGGAAATCGGTCACAGACAGTGAAACTTGGAGCCTTCACATCTGAATCCCGTGCAGTCTCCTATGGAGTCCCTCAAGGATCACCTTTGTCACCCGTGCTCTTCAAAATCCGTCCACATCGTGTGCTTCCACTCATACGCAGATGATACTCAACTCTACCTTCGGATCCCCGGACAAAAAGACCAATATCAGGATAGACTTCAATACGCTGGATGTCCACAAACTCCCCCTTAACGGAACCAAAACAGAACTCCTTCTCCTAAATGCAAACCGGAAAACTGACACCAACTCCGCCCACCATATGACAGACCATCCCCCTAAGCATAAAACCCTCTTCGATTCAGAAATGTCAATGAATGACAAATAGGATCAATCAGCGGTACGCCTGCTACGTAGACTCATTTTTTTTTTCGACTTGACTACGCAAACTCCCTCTACATAGGACTACCAAAACAATTGCACGACTACAAGTCGTACCAAGACTAAAGAAAAAAACCATGGGAATCCATCCCCACTGAGGATCCTCCATTGGTAACCGTAAAGAATCGGATCACATTCAAGACCCTCTGCTTGACCCACAAATGCACACAAGGAGATGCTCCTCAATTTTGCGAAAAATTAACTACACCCCCAATCGCAACCTCCGATCTAACGACCAAAATTTTGTCCCCAAATGTCAAGGGAAGAACGAAGATTTGCAGTAGGACCACGGTATGGAACGCTCTACCTACGAACCCGCTTACACCTCTTCTAAGAAGGAATCAACGCAGGTCGGATCAAGCGCCTCGAGGCGAAGTTCGCTGTTGCAGGATTTTTTTGCCCGAAGATGATGATCTCCTTAACCCTGGACTCAATGGTATTCAAATTGCTTACCAAAAGTGCTGGGCACAACATTTTGATTAACTCTCGTATAAATTTTGCATGTCGGTAGAGTAAAGCCCCGTACACACGATCGGAACAAAACTGTGGATTTTTTTCCGAAGGATGTTGGCTCAAACTTGTCTCAAACTTGTCTTGCATACACACAAATGTTGGCCCAAAATTCTGAACGTGAGAACGCGGTGACGTACAAGACATACGGCGAGCCGAGAAAAAGGAAGTTTAATAGCCAGTGCGGCTCCTTCTGCTTGATTCCGAGCATGCGTGAACTTTTGTGAGACAGACTTGTGTACACACGATCAGAAATTCCGACAACAAGTTTTGTTAGCGGAAAATTTGAGAACCTGCTGGTGGGCGGAAATTCTCACAGAAAATGTTCAATGGAGTATACACACGGTTGGACTTTCCGACAACAGCTCACATCCAACATTTGTTGCCGGAAAATCTGATCGTGTGTACGGGGCATAACTCTTCCTCTATAGTAATGCATCTTCTTTTTTTTAATTGCAGGTAAACACTGTATTCCAAGCAGAAGCAACGTGCAGTCATTGAGTACTTAATGAAAGAAGGTTGTAGATTGTACAACATCCGCAAGAAGGCTAAAGAATGTGTATGGAGATGACACCATTGACAAGAGCAATGTGCATAGATAAATGTTAGGACCGAGTTTGCCTGCTGGTGGCACTGTGGTGCTCTGGGAAAAAAGCTACACTTTTAGTGTCCGTAGCAGGTGTCTTACAGCAGCCAACCAGTTGCGGCGATCAGCTAACCTAGCCACAGTGAGGGTACTTAACCACTTCAATACAGGGCACTTTCACCCCCTTCTGGCCCAGGCCAATTTTCAGGTTTCAGCGCTGTCACATTTTGAATGACAATTGCGCGGTCATGCAACACTGTACCTAAACAACATTCTTATCATTTTTTTCCTACAAATAGAGCTTTCTTTTTTTTTTTTTTGGTATTTTATCACCACTGGGTTTTTTTTATTTTTTGCGCTACAAATAAAAAAACACTGATTAAAAAAATAAAAATAAAAGATTTTCTTTGTTTCTGTTATGAAACTTTGTAAATAAGTACGTTTTCTCCTTCACTGATGAGCACTGATGAGGCGGCACTGATGGGCACTGATGAGGTGGTACTGATGAGGTGGCACTGATGAGCACTGATGATGAGGCACTTCTATGCACCACTGATGGGCACTGATAGCTGGAACTTATATGTGGCACTGATGGGCACTCATAGGCGGCACTGATGGGCAATGATAGGCACTGATGGGCAATGATGGCACTGATGGGCAATGATAGGGCGGCACTGATGGGCACTGATGGGCAATGATAGGCAGCACTGATAGGCAGCACTGATAGGCACTGATGTGCGGCACTTCTGGGCATGGATGGCACTGCTTGGCACTGATAGATGGCACTGATAGGCATCACTGTTGGGCACAGATTGACATTTCCAATAGGCACTCATTGGCACTGATTGGTATGCCTGGTGGGCTCTAGTGGACATCCCTGGTGGGCTCTATTGGGCCTCCCTGGTGGACTCTAGTGGGCATCCCTGGTGGGCTCTAGTGGGCACCCTCGATGGGTCTGCACTGATAATTAATGTGCTGAGTATCAGTGCAGACCCCCCCCCATCCCCATCAGTAGAGCAGCTGATTGTCTCTCCTTAACTCGTGCCTTGTAAGCGCGAGTAGAGGAAAGCCGATAAACGGCACTTCCTGGTTACCATGTGATCAGATGTGATTGGACATCATATGATACACAGTCAGTATAATACAACCACATTCTGGCCATCATTTTGCTATATGACGGGTGGGAAGTGGTTAAGTTCCACCTTTGCTACTGCTCCTCACCTCAATGTTTTGGCTGCTCCGGCATTGTACCCTGTTTGTCGTGCTGCTGCCTGACTCTGCAGCGACTTACTCTAGCCCTTACCCTGTATCCTGCTGCCTTGTTCCCATCCCAGTTTTGTTTTCCCTCTTCCCATATGCTCCATATCCTCCCCTGCCTTGGTTGTATCTATATATATATATATAGTTAGTTAGATGTGGTTAAGACTGCTGGTTAGGCATTTTGTTATTTCGTTTTGCTTTTCGTGCATTCTCATGTTTATTGTTTGCTGGTGTGTGATTATCTTTCATTCACTGTAAATAAATCTCACTTTAAAGATATAAATACAGTATCTCACAAAAGTGAGTACACCCTTAAGTGAAAATGTCCAAATTGGGCCCAAAGTGTCAAAATGTTTGTGTGGCCACCATTATTTTCCAGCACTGCCTTAACCCTCTTGGGCATGGAGTTCACCAGAGTTTCACAGGTTGCCACTGGAGTCCTCTTCCACTCCTCCATGACGACATCACGGAATTGGTGGATGTTAGAGACATTGCACTCCCCCATCTTCTGTTTGAGGATGCCCCACAGATGCTCAATAGGGTTTAGGTCTGGAGACATGCTTGGCCAGTCCATCACCTTTACCCTCAGCTTCGTAAGCAAGGCAGTGGTCGTCTTGGAGGTGTGTTTGTGGTCGTTATCATTTTGGAATACTGTCCTGCGGCCCAGTCTCCGAAGGGAAGGGATCATGCTCTGCTTCAGTATGTCACAGTACATGTTGGCATTGATGGTTCCCTCAATGAATTGTAACTCCCCAGTGCCGGAAGCACTCATGCAGCTCCAGACCATGACACTCCCACTACCATGCTTGACTGTAGGCAAGGCACACTTGTCTTTGTACTCCTCACCTGGTTGCCGCCACACACACTTGACACCATCTAAACCAAATAAGTTTATCTTGGTCTCCAGTAATACATGTCCTTAGTCTGCTTGTCTTCAGCAAACTGTTTGCGTGCTTTCTTGTGCATCATCTTTAGAAAAGGGCTTCCTTCTGGGATGACAGCCATGCAGACCAATTTGATGCAGTGTACGGCGTATGGTCTGAGCACTGACAGGCTGACCGCCCTTCCCTTCAACCTCTACAGCCATGCTGGCAGCACTCATACGTCTATTTCCCAAAGACAACCTCTGCATATGACGCTGAGCACGTGCACTTAACTTCTTTGGCTGACCATGGCGAGGCCTGTTCTCAGTAAACCCTGTCCTAATAAATCGCTGTATGGTCTTGGCCACTGTGCTACAGCTCAGTTCCAGGGTCTTGGCAATCTTCTTATAGCCTAGGCTAGTGATGGTGGACCTTGGCACCCCAGATGTTTTGGAACTACATTTCCCATGATGCTCATGCATCATGCTCATGCCAAGTTTCGCTATCACTGGCCTAGGCCATCTTTATGTAGAGCAACAATTATTTTTTTTTCAGATCCCCAGAGAGTTCTTTGCCATGAGGTGCCATGTTGAACTTCCAGTGACCAGTATGAGTGTGAGAGTGATAACACAAAATTTATCACACCTGCTCCCCATTCACACCTGAGACATTGTAACACTAATGAGCCGCATGACATCGGGGAGGAAAAAAGGCTAATTGGGCCCAATTTGGACATTTTCACTTAGGGATGTACTCACTTTTGTTGCCAGTGGTTTAGACATTAATGGCTGTGTGTTGAGTTATTTTGAGCAGACAGCAAATTTACACTGTTATTAAAGCTGTACACTCACTACTTTATAATGTACAAAGTGTAATTTCTTCAGTGTTGTCACATGAGAAGATAAAATAAAATATTTACAAAAATGTGAGGGGTGTACTCACTTTTGTGAGATACTGTACATAGTCTGGTCCCAGTTTCCTTGTGTAGCTACATTTATCTGGTTATCCCTGTGCTGATTCCTGCCAAAGAGGTTTAAAGAAGGGGAAACCAGCATTGAAGACAAATTATACATTGGGAGACCATCAACGGCAACCATTGACAGGAATTGTCAGCAAGTGGAATTCAATGAAAACACTGCTTCTGATTGGAATCCATTATGTACTTTCAATAAAAAAATAATAAGCAGAAGAAGTGGTAATATAAATGAAGAGTTACTGTACTAAAATGAAATTTGAACAACCTGTGTAAATTAATTAAAACGTTATGCCCACGTTTGCATTACTTTTGGTATAACCCTTGTATATTTACATTTTATTGTATTGCTGGCCAAAAAATCGAATACTTGTTGAAAGTATTAACTTAATTTCACATGGATATCACTAATGTCCACTAGCATGCAGGGAAATATATGTAATTGCAATGATGATGAGTGCCTGGCAACGGGGTCATTGTCAGGAAGTTGCCTTCCATGTGGTCAATAGTAGGGATGGGTCCGGTGCTCGATGCGAACCCATGTTCGCATCGAGCACCGGGTGTTCGCTCGCTCGGCGAGCCCAGAACTATTTTGGCCGCTCGCATCACGTTCGTGTGATGCGAGCGGCCCCGCAATGCATTGCGGCCGGCGCGGCCGGCGCAGTGCATTGCTGGCTGATGATTGGCCAAGCATGCACTGTGACCCCGCATGCTTGGCCAATCACAGCGCCGGAAACTCAAAGAGCCATAATTGGCTACAGGCAGGACGCCTGTAGCCAATTACAGCTCAGGGGCTTTAGTACACGCCCCCTCTTATAAAAGGCCGCCACGCCGTCGGCGCCGGTCACATGCTGTTCCGGCGTAGATAGAGCAGGATCGTTCTGTGTCACTCTGCTAGATTTAGTTAGAGAGATTTAGTTAGAGAGATTGAGTTAGATAGTGAGTTAGATTCATTTAGAATGATTGATTTAGAAAGAGGGGCTTTTGAGGTGTGTTCGTGGCAGGCAGGCAGAGCTCCTATATTTTGTTCCCAGAAGCACCTATAGGACTTGTAGTGTGTTCGTGGCAGGCAGGCACTGGCAGCAAACAGAGCTCCTATATTTTGTTCCCAGAAGCACCTATAGGACTTGTAGTGTGTTCGTGGCAGGCACGCAGAGCTCCTATATTTTGTTCCCAGAAGCACCTATAGGACTTGTAGTGTGTTCGTGGCAGGCAGGCAGAGCTCCTATATTTTGTTCCCAGAAGCACCTATAGGACTTGTAGTGTGTTCGTGGCAGGCAGGCACTGGCAGCAAACAGAGCTCCTATATTTTGTTCCCAGAAGCACCTATAGGACTTGTAGTGTGTTCGTGGCAGGCAGGCAGAGCTCCTATATTTTGTTCCCAGAAGCACCTATAGGACTTGTAGTGTGTTCGTGGCAGGCAGGCAGAGCTCCTATATTTTGTTCCCAGAAGCACCTATAGGACTTGAAGTGTGTTAGTCCCATCACACACACAGAGCTATATTTTCTTCCCAGAAGCACCTATAGGACTTGAAGTGTGTTAGTCCCATCACACAGAGATCATATATTTTGTTCCCAGAGGCACCTATAGGACTTGAAGTGTGTTAGTCCCATCACACACACAGAGCTATATTTTCTTCCCAGAAGCACCTATAAGACTTGAAGTGTGTTAGTCCCATCACACAGAGATCATATATTTTGTTCCCAGAAGCACCTATAGGACTTGAAGTGTGTTAGTCCCATCACACAGACCTATATTTTCTTCCCAGAAGCACCTATAGGACTTGAAGTGTGTTAGTCCCATCACACAGAGATCATATATTTTGTTCCCAGAGGCACCTATAGGACTTGAAGTGTGTTAGTCCCATCACACAGACCTATATTTTCTTCCCAGAAGCACCTATAGGACTTGAAGTGTGTTAGTCCCATCACACAGAGATCATATATTTTGTTCCCAGAAGCACCTATAGGACTTGAAGTGTGTTAGTCCCATCACACAGACCTATATTTTCTTTCCAGAAGCACCTATAGGACTTGAAGTGTGTTAGTCCCATCACACAGAGATCATATATTTTGTTCCCAGAGGCACCTATAGGACTTGAAGTGTGTTAGTCCCATCACACAGACCTATATTTTCTTCCCAGAAGCACCTATAGGACTTGAAGTGTGTTAGTCCCATCACACAGAGATCATATATTTTGTTCCCAGAAGCACCTATAGGACTTGAAGTGTGTTAGTCCCATCACACAGACCTATATTTTGTTCCCAGAGGCACCTATAGGACTTGAAGTGTGTTAGTCCCATCACACAGACCTATATTTTCTTCCCAGAAGCACCTATAGGACTTGTAGTGTGTTAGTCCCATCACACAGAGATCATATATTTTGTTCCCAGAGGCACCTATAGGACTTGAAGTGTGTTAGTCCCATCACACAGACCTATATTTTCTTCCCAGAAGCACCTATAGGACTTGAAGTGTGTTAGTCCCATCACACAGAGATCATATATTTTGTTCCCAGAAGCACCTATAGGACTTGAAGTGTGTTAGTCCCATCACACAGACCTATATTTTCTTCCCAGAAGCACCTATAGGACTTGAAGTGTGTTAGTCCCATCACACAGAGATCATATATTTTGTTCCCAGAAGCACCTATAGGACTTGAAGTGTGTTAGTCCCATCACACAGACCTATATTTTCTTTCCAGAAGCACCTATAGGACTTGAAGTGTGTTAGTCCCATCACACAGAGATCATATATTTTGTTCCCAGAAGCACCTATAGGACTTGAAGTGTGTTAGTCCCATCACACAGAGATCATATATTTTGTTTCCAGAGGCACCTATAGGACTTGAAGTGTGTTAGTCCCATCACACAGACCTATATTTTCTTCCCAGAAGCACCTATAGGACTTGAAGTGTGTTAGTCCCATCACACAGAGATCATATATTTTGTTCCCAGAAGCACCTATAGGACTTGAAGTGTGTTAGTCCCATCACACAGACCTATATTTTGTTCCCAGAGGCACCTATAGGACTTGAAGTGTGTTAGTCCAATCACACAGACATATATTTTCTTCCCAGAAGCACCTATAGGACTTGAAGTGTGTTAGTCCCATCACACAGACCTATATTTTCTCCCCAGAAGCACCTATAGGACTTGAAGTGTGTTAGTCCCATCACACAGACCTATATTTTGTTCCCAGAGGCACCTATAGGACTTGAAGTGTGTTAGTCCCATCACACAGACCTATATTTTCTTCCCAGAAGCACCTATAGGACTTGAAGTGTGTTAGTCCCATCACACAGAGATCATATATTTTGTTCCCAGAGGCACCTATAGGACTTGAAGTGTGTTAGTCCCATCACACAGACCTATATTTTCTTCCCAGAAGCACCTATAGGACTTGAAGTGTGTTAGTCCCATCACACAGAGATCATATATTTTGTTCCCAGAAGCACCTATAGGACTTGAAGTGTGTTAGTCCCATCACACAGACCTATATTTTCTTCCCAGAAGCACCTATAGGACTTGAAGTGTGTTAGTCCCATCACACAGAGATCATATATTTTGTTCCCAGAAGCACCTATAGGACTTGAAGTGTGTTAGTCCCATCACACAGACCTATATTTTCTTCCCAGAGGCACCTATAGGACTTGAAGTGTGTTAGTCCCATCACACAGACCTATATTTTCTTCCCAGAAGCACCTATAGGACTTGAAGTGTGTTAGTCCCATCACACAGAGATCATATATTTTGTTCCCAGAGGCACCTATAGGACTTGAAGTGTGTTAGTCCCATCACACAGACCTATATTTTCTTTCCAGAAGCACCTATAGGACTTGAAGTGTGTTAGTCCCATCACACAGAGATCATATATTTTGTTCCCAGAAGCACCTATAGGACTTGAAGTGTGTTAGTCCCATCACACAGAGATCATATATTTTGTTCCAGAGGCACCTATAGGACTTGAAGTGTGTTAGTCCCATCACACAGACCTATATTTTCTTCCCAGAAGCACCTATAGGACTTGAAGTGTGTTAGTCCCATCACACAGAGATCATATATTTTGTTCCCAGAAGCACCTATAGGACTTGAAGTGTGTTAGTCCCATCACACAGACCTATATTTTGTTCCCAGAGGCACCTATAGGACTTGAAGTGTGTTAGTCCAATCACACAGACATATATTTTCTTCCCAGAAGCACCTATAGGACTTGAAGTGTGTTAGTCCCATCACACAGACCTATATTTTCTTCCAGAAGCACCTATAGGACTTGAAGTGTGTTAGTCCCATCACACAGACCTATATTTTGTTCCCAGAGGCACCTATAGGACTTGAAGTGTGTTAGTCCCATCACACAGACCTATATTTTCTTCCCAGAAGCACCTATAGGACTTGAAGTGTGTTAGTCCCATCACACAGAGATCATATATTTTGTTCCCAGAGGCACCTATAGGACTTGAAGTGTGTTAGTCCCATCACACAGACCTATATTTTCTTCCCAGAAGCACCTATAGGACTTGAAGTGTGTTAGTCCCATCACACAGAGATCATATATTTTGTTCCCAGAAGCACCTATAGGACTTGAAGTGTGTTAGTCCCATCACACAGACCTATATTTTCTTCCCAGAAGCACCTATAGGACTTGAAGTGTGTTAGTCCCATCACACAGAGATCATATATTTTGTTCCCAGAAGCACCTATAGGACTTGAAGTGTGTTAGTCCCATCACACAGACCTATATTTTCTTCCCAGAGGCACCTATAGGACTTGAAGTGTGTTAGTCCCATCACACAGACCTATATTTTCTTCCCAGAAGCACCTATAGGACTTGAAGTGTGTTAGTCCCATCACACAGAGATCATATATTTTGTTCCCAGAGCACCTATAGGACTTGAAGTGTGTTAGTCCCATCACACAGACCTATATTTTCTTCCCAGAAGCACCTATAGGACTTGAAGTGTGTTAGTCCCATCACACAGAGATCATATATTTTGTTCCCAGAAGCACCTATAGGACTTGAAGTGTGTTAGTCCCATCACACAGACCTATATTTTGTTCCCAGAGGCACCTATAGGACTTGAAGTGTGTTAGTCCCATCACACAGACCTATATTTTCTTCCCAGAAGCACCTATAGGACTTGAAGTGTGTTAGTCCCATCACACAGAGATCATATATTTTGTTCCCAGAGGCACCTATAGGACTTGAAGTGTGTTAGTCCCATCACACAGACCTATATTTTCTTCCCAGAAGCACCTATAGGACTTGAAGTGTGTTAGTCCCATCACACAGAGATCATATATTTTGTTCCCAGAAGCACCTATAGGACTTGAAGTGTGTTAGTCCCATCACACAGACCTATATTTTCTTCCCAGAAGCACCTATAGGACTTGAAGTGTGTTAGTCCCATCACACAGAGATCATATATTTTGTTCCCAGAAGCACCTATAGGACTTGAAGTGTGTTAGTCCCATCACACAGACCTATATTTTCTTCCCAGAAGCACCTATAGGACTTGAAGTGTGTTAGTCCCATCACACAGAGATCCTATATTTTCTTCCCAGAAGCACCTATAGGACTTGAAGTGTGTTAGTCCCATCACACAGAGATCATATATTTTCTTCCCAGAAGCACCTATAGGACTTGAAGTGTGTTAGTCCCATCACACAGACCTATATATTTTCTTCCCAGAAGCACCTATAGGACTTGAAGTGTGTTAGTCCCATCACACAGATCATATATTTTGTTCCCAGAAGCACCTATAGGACTTGAAGTGTGTTAGTCCCATCACACAGAGATCTATATTTTGTTCCCACAAGCACCTATAGGACTTGAAGTGTGTTAGTCCCATCACACAGAGATCCTATATTTTGTTCCCAGAAGCACCTATAGGACTTGAAGTGTGTTAGTCCCATCACACAGACCTATATTTTCTTCCCAGAAGCACCTATAGGACTTGAAGTGTGTTAGTCCCATCACACAGAGATCATATATTTTTGTTCCCAGAAGCACCTATAGGACTTGAAGTGTGTTAGTCCCATCACACAGACCTATATTTTCTTTCCAGAAGCACCTATAGGACTTGAAGTGTGTTAGTCCCATCACACAGAGATCATATATTTTGTTCCCAGAAGCACCTATAGGACTTGAAGTGTGTTAGTCCCATCACACAGACCTATATTTTCCTCCCAGAAGCACCTATAGGACTTGAAGTGTGTAGTCCCATCACACAGAGATCTATATTTTGTTCCCAGAGGCACCTATAGGACTTGAAGTGTGTTAGTCCCCATCACACAGACCTATATTTTCTTCCAGAAGCACCTATAGGACTTGAAGTGTGTTAGTCCCATCACACAGAGATCATATATTTTGTTCCCAGAAGCACCTATAGGACTTGAAGTGTGTTAGTCCCATCACACAGACCTATATTTTCTTCCCAGAAGCACCTATAGGACTTGAAGTGTGTTAGTCCCATCACACAGAGATCATATATTTTGTTCCCAGAAGGCACCTATAGGACTTGAAGTGTGTTAGTCCCATCACACAGACCCTATATTTTCTTCCCAGAAGCACCTATAGGACTTGAAGTGTGTTAGTCCCATCACACAGAGACCTATATTTTGTTCCCAGAAGCACCTATAGGACTTGAAGTGTGTTAGTCCCATCACACAGACCTATATTTTCTTCCCAGAAGCACCTATAGGACTTGAAGTGTGTTAGTCCCATCACACAGAGATCATATATTTGTTCCCAGAAGCACCTATAGGACTTGAAGTGTGTTAGTCCCATCACACAGAGATCCTATATTTTCTTCCCTGAGGCACCTATAGGACTTGAAGTGTGTTAGTCCCATCACACAGAGATCATATATTTTGTTCCCAGAAGCACCTATAGGACTTGAAGTGTGTTAGTCCCATCACACAGATCTATATTTTCTTCCCAGAAGCACCTATAGGACTTGAAGTGTGTTAGTCCCATCACACAGAGATCATATATTTTGTTCCCAGAAGCACCTATAGGACTTGAAGTGTGTTAGTCCCATCACACAGACATATATTTTGTTCCCAGAAGCACCTATAGGACTTGAAGTGTGTTAGTCCCATCACACAGACCTATATTTTCTTCCCAGAAGCACCTATAGGACTTGAAGTGTGTTAGTCCCATCACACAGAGATCATATATTTTGTTCCCAGAAGCACCTATAGGACTTGAAGTGTGTTAGTCCCATCACACAGACTATATTTTCTTCCCAGAAGCACCTATAGGACTTGAAGTGTGTTAGTCCCATCACACAGAGATCATATATTTTGTTCCCAGAAGCACCTATTAGGACTTGAAGTGTGTTAGTCCCATCACACAGACCTATATTTTGTTCCCAGAATCACCTATAGGACTTGAAGTGTGTTAGTCCCATCACAGAGACCTATATTTTGTTCCCAGAAGCACCTATCGGACTTGAAGTGTGTTAGTCCCATCACACAGAGATCCTATATTTTGTTTCCAGAAGCACCTATAGGACTTGAAGTGTGTTAGTCCCATCACACAGACCTATATTTTGTTCCCAGAAGCACCTATAGGACTTGAAGTGTGTTAGTCCCATCACACAGACCTATATTTTCTTCCCAGAAGCACCTATAGGACTTGAAGTGTGTTAGTCCCATCACACAGAGATCTCATATATTTTGTTCCCAGAAGCACCTATAGGACTTGAAGTGTGTTAGTCCCATCACACAGACCATATTTTCTTCCCAGAAGCACCTATAGGACTTGAAGTGTGTTAGTCCCATCACACAGAGATCATATATTTTGTTCCCAGAAGCACCTATAGGACTTGAAGTGTGTTAGTCCCATCACACAGACCTATATTTTCTTCCAGAAGCACCTATAGGACTTGAAGTGTGTTAGTCCCATCACACAGAGATCATATATTTTGTTCCCAGAAGCACCTATAGGACTTGAAGTGTGTTAGTCCCATCACACAGACCTATATTTTCTTCCCAGAAGGCACCTATAGGACTTGAAGTGTGTTAGTCCCATCACACAGAGATCATATATTTTGTTCCCAGAAGCACCTATAGGACTTGAAGTGTGTTAGTCCCATCACACAGACCTATATTTTCTTCCCAGAGGCACCTATAGTACTTGAAGTGTGTTA
>CM053029.1:567603473-567676508 GCA_028564925.1 Lithobates sylvaticus | reverse complement strand
TCGTAAAAATTCGTAATTCTGATTCGTACGAATGTACGAATTTCGAAAAATTTGTACGAATTTCCGATTCGGACGAAACTAATCGCACATGTCTATTAGACAACATGGATTCATAAAAGACTGAAGTTGTCAAACAAATCTGATTTCTTTATACGAGATAGCAACAAAAAACTTAGACAAAGGAGTGGTTGTGGATGCAGTATATTTGGATTTTGCAAAAGCATTTGACACAGTTCCACACATACGGCTAATGTGCTACATGCACACTGGGCTTAAAAAAAATGCCAGTTCCTTTGGCATAAAAGAAACGTTCATATAGAGCCTTTTTTGTGCATAGTTTAGACAAGGTTAGGAGAGTTTTGCATTTTTTCTGCCCGAAAGCTTCAATCAGAAATGCAAACGAGAAGGGTTTTTTCCTGCCTCTAAACGGTGAGCTCAAAATATGCCTGTAATCGTCCTAATGTTTATGGACACATAGGATAACATTGAGCTGCTTCTACAGGCAGAACACAAAACTCCAATAGTAGGAGCGATTTTTAAGCCAGTGTCCATGGAGCCAAAGGTAAAGGCTCTAGGCTTAGAAAGACCGTATCCAGAGATTAGTGATTAATGATTCATACTCAGAATAGTCTAAGGTTGTTAGTGGTGTACCCTAAGGTTCAGTGTTGGGTCTTTTATTTAACGATTCATACTCAGAACAATGTAAGGTTATTAGTGGTGTACCATACGATTCAGTGTTGGGACCCTTACTTTTTAATATTTAAAAATGTTATAGAGTTTGGGATTAAAAGTACCATTCTGTGTTTGCAGATGACACCAACTTATGCAGTAGAATAGCATCCTTACAGGACACAAGGTGGGATATGATCACCAAGTATAAATACTCACAGTATTACTCTTTATACAGAGGGGTCCGCCCTGAGTTTCCTCTGGCGGGGCATCCCCACGGGCTCCCCAGGCTCACTGTCCCTCCTGGACCGACACACCGTCCACATGACCTGGAGGTAAGCTATAAAAAAAAGCATTTAGTATTAACAAATTCAACCTTTGTACGCATAACTGGGGTATCCATTTTTCTCCCCCTCTCCTTCTATGGAATACTCTTGTGTTTGTAGGACACCGCTGAACATAAATAAGTATGACCTGTAACTGCATTTTTGTCAAATAAAAAAAAAATGTTATTGCTGTTATACTTGCACTTTTACCAAAAGGTAATTATAAATGCCCTACAAGGGTGTAGGAGTTTGTATATTTTATATATGTACTATTAATATTTTATCTGATGTTATCATATGATATAGTTAATTTTGCAATTTCTGTATCTTTAGCATATTCTTAGTAGTTACATGCTGTCTGTGCTGTTCTAAAAGGCCCTGACGAAGCGTGTTCCCGCAAAACATGTAGGCCACACTCCTGACATTCTATATCAGGACTCACACAACCTGGACCAACTAAACAGTAAACTGAAATCTCTTTCAGATTGTAACATGCTTTAAATATTTCCATCCAAGGGTGGTAAATAAAGTATCTCTACGTTTCTTTTTAAAAATTGAGTCATAAATGATTATTCACACTACACTGAGGCACATGTAAAGTCCCACTCCACGTCTTTTCAAATTTTGTTCACATACAGAAAGCCGTTGTGTAAATGTGAACTAAGCTTCCTCCAGAACTAGTTCTGACCAGCTCGTTTTTTTTTTTTTTATTGGTTGAAACAGCTGGACTTTTTTTCAGCCTGACTAACTATGTAACTTTGTAACATTTCTGGTGGTTCTCTGCTCCACCATCACAATACAGGACGTACGAATTGACAGGTGCAACCACAGTGCCCAGAGTAGAAAACAAGTATTCATTGAATTCTTGCAGTAGTTGGGGTGTAGAAAAGAGGCAACTCTTTTGTTAGACATGCTGCCAGAAAGGTAAGTAAATGTTTCTTTTACAGGTGGGATTCTTTTTAAATGGGACTATGACAGACCAAATCGGGACAGGTGCTTTTAAAGAGGACCAGGGGGGAGGTGTCTCAATGCATCTCCAGACTAGCTCAGGTTCCTGTTCCCCTGAATCCCCTGGTGTACTTGCTCGGGGCAATTGATGAGGAAATGTATCCGAAAGGACTGTACCATATGATCACTAGGTTGATGTATCTGGCCAGGAAACTTATAGCAAGGTTCTGCATGGCGCCCACGGTCCCCACAGGAAAACAGTGGATTGCCTACGTAATTTCTCTACTTCTCAGAGAGCACTTGGCTTACAGCCACAGGAAGGCTGTGAAAAACATTTAACTTATCTGGCAGCCATGACTGGTTGACCCTAGCCTTGCCCCTCCACAATTGGTAATAGATAGGCTACTTTTGCAGAGATTGACAGAAGATGTGGGGGGAAGGGAGAGAGAGAGAGAGGTAACATAGGTTAAATCACTCTGTCCTAATGTCTTATCCGTTGGCAGAAGCAACTACTAATGTGGTTATACGATAATGGGTCACAAGTGCTGGTTAATGCTTTCTGTTTGGGGTTGCGGGGGGGGGTAAAATAAAGAAAATCACTATTTGCACTATATTCTGTTATTGTTTGGATAATATGGATGCTCAAAGACAGAAGACAGATACGTTTTGTATGTACTATCTTTTTATTTTCAAACTGCAATGATTGTATGTATTGTATTGAGGTTTAGATTGTTTTTTAACCACTGATTATGGCCCAAGGAGGAGACCGGAGGTTTTGCCTGCTTCTCCCAGTCAGAGCATGGAAAAGAGCACAGTGCAGCCCTTGATCCCATGGAGAGAGCAGATCATTTTCTAATGATGGACAACAATGTGATGAATGTTGAGAGCGAGGCTTGGATTAGTTCTCTGAATAAAGACAATAGCTTCCCTTCTGGAGTGTATGAAAAGGTGTAATTTTAATCTTGCACAGGTTAATGGTCAGAGGAAATATGGTGGCTCTCCTGCAGACTGAGGTGGAGAAGTTCCTCCACTTGAGACAGAAATATTTATTATATTAGCAATCTCCCTCAAGAAATCTATGAAGATAAATCATTTCCACTTTTTCAGACTGCTGGAAAAGTTTATGAGTTTTTGTCTTATGATGATTTGTCTAGTGGACAGATTACACAAGTGAAACAAGATTTGGACAGCCCTGGATCTGGGGAACTGGTGCCAAACTGTTTGGGTGGGCACTGACCTTAGTCACCTAGGCTTGTCTAGGAGACTAGTTGTTAATTAGCTTGCTGTTTAATTAAGATTACTGTTTATGTGAATGTTAGCTGTTCATTAAATGGACTGATGATATTATTGTTTACAGTTTGCATTGTTTAGGATAATGTGATCAAGCTCTTATCTAATTTTGTGTGGTATATATTCTGTGTGAATTTACAATAAAGTCAGTTCCAGTTTGCACCTAAGCTAGTGTTGTCTAGTTATTGGGTGCAATGCTCAGCTACAATGCCAGGTTCCTGGCTTCAGAGTGAGGGAAGCTGTATCTTGGCTGATGCTCTCAGGCTGGGTGCGAGGGGGTCTGTCGTTGTTCTGGGACCGCTGCAACAGCATCAGCAGGTAAGTATTTCATAATGAGCTAGTATGCAATGCATACTAGATCATTGTGCCTTTGTCTTGCATGTTTTGTTTTCTTTTTCATCTGGGTTTACAACCACTTTAAGTTTCAACTAGCATCCCGCTTCTAAAGGTAGTGGCATCAAACCCATCTGTAAAGAAGAACATCTGTATGCTTCAATGAACATTGTTAAAAAGATTTTATAGTGAGTACAAAAATTCCACTTTGCACTGTCACTTTGGAGTTTTAAATGCATCAACAGGATGCACAACCATATTTACAGGAACTCGTTAGTCTTGCAAATTTTGAAGCTATTAATGAGCTTTGGGTTTGGGTTGGCGGTGGGTTTACCCACACCCAAGCTGTTCACGTTTGCCAAACAGGTTAACTAACTGACCAGATTTGGCACCCAATCTTCTGGCTGCCGCAGGTTGGAAGTCCTTTATTTCGTTTCAGTATCACTACCATCCCTAAATGACAGCTTCCTGCTGCCCTTTGACTTGTTGAAAATTGTATACAAGCCATTGAACATCCTGGTGATATATGTGACCACATATAGCCATGACCATGTATGGCAAATAATGTCAGCCAGCATTCCTGGCTGGCTTGTTGACATTCCATATGAGTAGTGGCTGGAGAAGACCATTGAGGTGTGGGTCCTTGGGGCATTGCTTATCATGATTGACAAAGGATCTACATCATTGAGCAACATAATTGATGTTGGATTTACATCAAGGAATGATGTTTATTTAATTTTTATATTTAAGGATTGTGTGTGTTTTTTAAAAATAAGTTAATAGCTTAAGTAACAAATGGCACCATGCCACATGCCCTGAAGAAAAATAAGCAGAGACCCCATTCAAAAAAAAAAAAAAACACACACCATGTGGCCCACTAAATGGCCTGAATATTTGTGAACACTAAGCCCGTACACACGGTCGGAAATTCCGACCACAAAATCCGTCGGATTTTTTCTGATGGATTTTGTCAGACACTGGTGTTGCATACACACGGTCGGACAAAGTTGTCGGAAAATCCGATCATTCTGAATGTGCTGACGTTTGTTGCGTACGACGGAACTACGTAGAGGCTAGTAGTCAATAGCTTTGATCTCGTAATTTGATCTGAGCATGCGTGGCACTTTGTCCGTCGGAATTCTCTACACACGATCAGAAAAAGTCCGATCAGATTTTGTTGTCGGAAAATTTGAGAGAAGGATCTCAAATTTTTTCTGTCGATGGAGCCCACGCATGGGCAGATTTTCCATCAACATGGTCCGATCGGACATTTTCCGTCGGAATTTCCGACCGTGTGTACGGGGCATAATAGTTTTTCCACTTGTGATGGCTGTGATTATGTGATTGGTTCACATGGTCCCTTTCCCTGCTTTTTTTTCATTTTGATGTTTAATGGAGGTGGTTAAACATTCACTATACAGAATTGGGGTTGATTTTACTAATACTGGAGAGTGCAAAATCTGGTGCAGCTCTGCATGGTGGCCACCAACTTCTAACTTCAGCTTGTTCAATTTAACTGTCACAAAAAAATAAAATAAATGGAAGCTGATTGGTTTTTATGCAGAGCTTTTCAATTTTAGTAAATCAACCCTGATGTTACTATTCCAGTCCACCCTGCGAGAGGAATTTCCAACAGTAACTGGCTGAGAAATGATACTCTTTGAGATCATGCCTGCAAGGTACAGATGGGCTTACTACAAACCACTGTTTTCTACATAAGTACAAAAATACAAAAAGGAATTTAGCAAAAGTACTACATCACTACATAATAATTTGGTTACACTGCTTTTACGAGGTGTCTAAAAAGTTTGGTGAATGGTCTGATATCTCAATGGCAACATGGGCCAGGTGCACGCACATGCACATGGCTATCCAGAGACATGTGGAAAAGTGCCACCTAGTGTGGCGTACACGTGACAGCCAGGGCAAACCTGCTGCGGGCAGTTGAACGCAGTCAGTGTAAGAGGTAGGGTCACATTGCAATGGAGCAACAAGTGAACATCAAGTTCTGCTACAAACTGGGGTAAACGGTGACGAAGACGCATTAAATGTTGGTGCAAGTGTATGGGATGGAAGCTATGAGCAGAAAATGTGTTTATGACTGGTTCAAATGCTTTTGCTACGGGAAGGAAACAACTGAGGATGAGACACGTTTGGGTCGGCTGTCGACATGCAGAACCCCAGATATGATTTACCGAGTGCGACAAATGCTGGCACAAGATCGGTGACTGACTCTACGATTGATAGCAGAAGAATTGGGCACTAGCAAGGACACAGTGCGCACTATTGTGCGCAAAGATTTGGGTAAGCAGAAGATCTGTTCCCGGTTTTTGCCGCACAAGCTGACAGACAGAAAGCAAAACAGATGGAAACCTCTGGAGATTTCATCACCATGTGTGACCAGGATACATCCTTTCTGCATATCATCATCACAGGGGATGAGTCCCTATCCATATGTAAGAAAAAATGTATGGGTGGTTCCGCGCGAATGGCTAAATGTACTGAGTACTGCTGCCCCTACAGATACAACCACCTGGGTGTGCCAATTCTTGTACCTGAGCATCATGAAAGACATACGTTTTGCAAATGTGGCGGCAATCCAGGAATGTGTGACAGTGGTTCCGTGATCAATTCCTAAAAAGGCCTGTGACGGAACCATCCCACACTCCGCTTGAGTGCTTTCGTCAGTATTCCGCTTCCTCCAGTCTGAACATTGATATCAGATATTATAGCCGCATAGTATACAAGACTAGCCAACAAATCGCTTGTATGAAACTGGAACGTTTATTGAACAAACTCACACAGAATACATACCCCATAGAAGGACATCCCCCTCCTGATAATATTACCCTAACAATACAAACAGGAATATAATTACCATAGCTAAACAACAACCAACATATGCTAGAAATATTAGGTTGATTTAATGACTAGCCACCCAATGTTGTGATTATCCGAACACCCCCGGGTTCGGTTCGCACCAGAACCTTCGAACGGACCGAAAGTTCGCGCGAATTTTCGAACCCTATACGTTATAATGGACGCGAACGTTCGAAATCAAAAGTGCTAATTACAACGGCCAATATGCATGTTAATGTCATAAAACAGGTTTGGGGACCCGGGTCCTGCCCCAGGGGACATATATCAATGCAAAAAGAACTTTTAAAAACTAACGTTTTTTCGGGAGCAGTCATTTTAATGATGCATAAAGTGAAAAAAAAAAAAGTGAAATTTTCCTTTAAATATGGTACCTGGGGGGTGTCTAAAGTATGCCTGTGAAGTGGCATGTGTTTCCCGTGTTTAGAACTGTCCTTGCACAAAATGTCATTTGTAAAGGAAAAAAAGAAGCCATTTAAAACCACTTGCGGCTTTAGGTTTGTTCTTAAGTAGAATCTGAACAGGTACATTATGAAGTGTAGCTCCATCCCAAAAAAATCTATTTTTAAGCTTTTTGGAGAACATAGGGAGGGGTTATCACCCCTGTAACATTTGCTGTCTTTGCACATCTGTTCAGAACATGTCACCTCACTTTCCGTCCCAATGACAAATGTTTTTGGAAAAAGTGGGGTTTTAATTGAAACAAGGATTGGTGATAAAGTATCAGTAGAGAGGAGATACCTTTTTCCCAAATTAAATCTAACAGGATAGAATTTCCCTTCCTAGGGGTAGATTTCCTCTCACTTCCTGTTTTCTCTTTCCATTTGCAAGTAGGAGTCGTTTGTAAGTTGGATGTATGAAAGTAGGGGCCTGGCGTATATACTCTGCAGAAATTTGCCCTATTAGATGTTGGTGTAGCCACAAGACTGGTGGGCACAGGAATGGGCCCTGCTGTGAGTTAATAGATCAAGATTTGTAATTGCATGCACCTGTTGAACAGGGCAGAAAAATTGGGGGTGGTGGTGGTGGTGGTGGACGGTGTTGCCACAAGACTGTAAGCTCTCACAGTTACTCTTGGTGGGCGCAGGAATGGGCCCTGCTGTGAGTTATTAGATCAAGATTTGTAATTGCAAGCACCTGATGAACAGGGCAGAAAAATTGGGCCTTTGGCGGTGGTGGTGGACGGTGTTGCCACAAGACTGTAGGCCCTCATAGTTACTCTTGGTGGGCGCAGGAATGGGCCCTGCTGTGAACTATTAGATCAAGATTTGTAATTACCCGCCCCTGTTAAACAGGGGCTGAAAAATTGTGCCTTAGGCACTGGTGCTGGTGCCACAACACTGCAACCCCTCACAGATACTGTACTTGGAGCACAGCAGTCACACGTGTTGCGAAGCATTTTTTTAAAAAATTGTAAGTACACGCCCCTGTTAAACAGGGGCTGAAAAATTGTGCCTTAGGCACTGGTGCTGGTGCCACAACACTGCAACCCCTCACAGATACTGTACTTGGAGCACATTGTTGCGAAGCATTTTTTTATAAAAATTGTATGTACACGCCCCTGTTAAACAGGGGCTGAAAAATTGTGCCTTAGGCACTGGTGCTGGTGCCACAACACTGCAACCCCTCACAGATACTGTACTTGGAGCACAGCAGTCACACGTGTTGCGAAGCATTTTTTTTAAAAAATTGTAAGTACACGCCCCTGTTAAACAGGGGCTGAAAAATTGTGCCTTAGGCACTGGTGCTGGTGCCACAACACTGCAACCCCTCACAGATACTGTACTTGGAGCACAGTGTTGCGAAGCATTTTTTTATAAAAATTGTATGTACACGCCCCTGTTAAACAGGGGCTGAAAAATTGTGCCTTAGGCACTGGTGTGGTGCCACAACACTGCAACCCCTCACAGATACTGTACTTGGAGCACAGCAGTCACACGTGTTGCGAAGCATTTTTTTAAAAAATTGTAAGTACACGCCCCTGTTAAACAGGGGCTGAAAAATTGTGCCTTAGGCACTGGTGCTGGTGCCACAACACTGCAACCCCTCACAGATACTGTACTTGGAGCACAGTGTTGCGAAGCATTTTTTTATAAAAATTGTATGTACACGCCCCTGTTAAACAGGGGCTGAAAAATTGTGCCTTAGGCACTGGTGTGGTGGCATGGATCATTGAGGAGGAGGAAGAGGATAGTCAGTGAACATAAGAGGACAGTCACTCAGCATCAGCATAGGCAGTCTTGAAGGGATGTGATGTGACATTAAAAATTATTCGGTTATATCCGCCTCAGGTGCCTGGTAGCTGGTGGTGATCCAAGACTGATTCATTTTGATGAAGGTCAGTCGATCAACCGAGGCGGTGGACAGGCGCACCCTATGATCAGTCACAAATCCTCCAGCAGCACTGAATGTGCGTTCGGACAGAACGCTGGAGGCAGGACAGGCCAGTAGCTCAATTGCATACTGTGCAAGCTCTGGCCAGTGATCCATCCTCAGGACCCAGTAAGCCAGAGGATTTTCGGTGGGAAAGGTGTCCAAGTCTGACCTTGCCCCAAGGTATTCCTGCACCATGTATATCAGACGCTGGCGATGGTTGCTGGAACCGATCATACCTTGGGGCTGCGGACTAAAAAATTGTCTGAACGCATCGGTCAGACGTCCACCTTCCCCACCGCTCCTTCTGCCACTGACCGAAGCCTCAGCAACTCGTCGCCCAGGACCAGGAGTTTGTAGCCTCCCAGTTTCTGGGAACGCGTTGCACAGACCTTTCTGCAAGGCCTCCCTGAGATGTCTCATCCTCTGCTCCCTCTGCGACGGCAAGATAAGGTCCGCAACCTTACCCTTGTACCGCGGATCAAGGAGAGTGGCCAGCCAGTAATGGTCCCTCTCCTTGATCCGAAGAACACGAGGATCCTTCCGCAGGCTTTGCAGGATCAGGGAGGCCATGCAGCGTAGGTTAGCTGAGGCATTCGGTCCGGAGTCTTCTGGGTCACTGAGGATGACATGATCGCCAGCCACCTCCTCCCAGCCACGTACAAGTCCACTGGTTTGTTGGGACTGTACATCATCCCTAAAAGACTGCTGCTGCTGATGCTGAGTGCCAGGCTCCACCTCCATGCTCACACAATCCTCCTCCTCCTCCTCCTCCTCCTCCTCCTCCTCCTCATCCTCTTCCTGTGTGATGGGTGGGACAGGAGGAACACTGTCCGGATAAAGGGGGCCTTGAGAGGCAAGGAAGTCCTCCTCTTCCTGCCTCTGTTCTGCCTCAAGTGCCCTGTCCATTATCCCACGCAGCGTATGCTCCAACAGGTGGACAAGAGGGACAGTGTCACTGATGCATGCACTGTCACTGCTCACCATCCTCGTGGCCTCCTCAAATGGTGAGAGGACAGTGCATGCATCCCTGATCATGCTCCACTGACGTGGGGAAAAAAAAAACAAGCTCCCCTGACCCTGTCCTGGTGCCGTAGTCGCAAAGGTACTCATTGATGGCCCTCTGCTGCGTGTGCAGTCGCTGCAGCATGGCCAACGTTGAGTTCCACCTGGTGGGCATGTCACATATTAGGCGGTTCTTGGGCAGGTTCAGCTCCTTTTGCAGCTCAGTCAGCCGAGCACTGGCATTATAAGATCGGCGGAAATGCACACAGACTTTCCTGGCCTGCCTCAGGACATCCTGTAAGCCTGGGAACCTGCCCAAGAACCGCTGCACCACCAGGTTGAGGACGTGAGCCATGCAGGGCACATGGGTGAGCTGCCCCTGTCGCAGGGCGGAGAGGAGGTTGGTGCCATTGTCAGAAATGACCATTCCTGGCTTAAGCTGACGTGGCGTCAACCACCTCTCGGCCTGCCCCTGCAGAGCTGCCAGAACCTCTGGCCCAGTGTGGCTCCTGTCCCCCAAACACACCAGCGCAAGCACGGCATGGCATCTTTTTGCCTGCGTACTTGCGTAGCCCCTTGTACGCCTACGGAGCACCGCTGGTTCCAAGGACAGAGCACTGGAGGAAGAAGAAGAGGAGGGGGTGGAGGAGAGAGGTGTGTCACAACCAGTAGCAGTAGTAGCGTTTTGGAGGCGTGGTGGCGGAACAACCTCCAACACTACTGCACCTTGTCCTGCATCCCTCCCAGCTGCCAATAGAGTGACCCAATGGGCCGTGAAAGAAAGGTACCGTCCCTGTCCATGCCTGCTGGACCATGAGTCAGCGGTAATATGCACCTTACCGCTGACCGCCCTGTCCAGCGAGGCATGGACATTGCCCTCCACATGCCGGTAGAGAGACGGAATCGCCTTCCGTGAGAAAAAGTGGCGTTTGGGAACCTGCCACTGAGGAACCGCACATTGAACAAACTCACGGAAGGGGGCCGAGTCTACCAACTGAAAAGGCAGCAGTTGAAGTGCTAGCAATTTAGCCAGGCTAGCATTCAACCGCTGGGCAT
This sequence comes from Lithobates sylvaticus, assembly GCA_028564925.1. Classification (NCBI taxonomy): domain Eukaryota; kingdom Metazoa; phylum Chordata; class Amphibia; order Anura; family Ranidae; genus Lithobates; species Lithobates sylvaticus. The sequence goes on along the minus strand of CM053029.1, from coordinate 567,665,631 downwards.
GTGGATGGCTGGGAGTGTACTTCTTTCTACGGTCCAGCAGCTGGGGCAGGGAAATTTGCCTGCTGCAATCGGACGTCGGTGTACTGCAAGTACTTGGTTGTGACACACCTAATTCTACACCTTCAGTCCTCTCAGAGCAGCTTTCAGAGAGGACTGAAGGTGTAGTGGGGATGGAGATCCCAGCTGAGGAGGAGCAAGGAGAGGTCCGCTTAGTTCTTTGGTGTGGGTCTTTTATGTGTGCCTGCCAACGAGCTGCATGGCAGGTCGCCATATGTCTGGTCATGCTTGTGGTGCCCAAGCGGCTGATGTTTTGGCCACGCGAGATACGCTTGAGACAAATATTGCAAATAGCAGTGGTGCGATCTGCTGCACTCGTCTCAAAAAAGGCCCACACCAAAGAACTTTTCTGATAACGTGCAGAGGCAGCGCCCTGCACAGGCGGAGCTCTGCGGTGTTGTACAGTTGCTGTGCTGGCCTCTACCTGGCCTCCAGGGGGCACCCTGCCTCGTTGGACATGTGACGCCGCATCCTCCTCCTCCTCGTCCTCCTCCTCATCCTCTCTCCCTTCAGGCACCCACGTGGAGTCAGTGACCTCATCATCCCCTCCCTCTTCACCACTAGAGCAAACCTGGCAGTAAGCTGCAGCTGGTGGAACAGTACTGCCAGATTCCTCAAGCTGGGTATCATCATCCGAGCCTTCGAATCGTTGGGCATCCTCCTGGAGCATGTACCCAACACTGTGCTCAAAGAGTTCGGGGGACTCCTCAGGAGGACATGGTGGGTCTAGGGAAGGGGTGGCTGATGATGCTCTGCCAGTACCCTGAGCCTGGGTGAGAGAGGATGAGGAGGATGAGGAGGGCTTGGTCATCCATTCTACCAAGCCTTCAGCATGATGCGGCTCCACATGTCCAGCTGCCGAAAACAAAGACGCGCGTGTCCCATGGCCACGTGCTGATGACGATGCACGACCACGTCCACGTCCACGGCCACGTCCACTAGAAACAGAGCCTGCCTGCCCTGTGTTCTTGGCTCTGCACGCTCTGCCTCCCCTTGGCGGTCTTCCAGCCATTGTAGTCGGTAGTCCTGTGGGTGCTGCTGAGAAGAATATATAGGAGCTCTGTGTGATGCCACTAACACACTAGAAGTCCTGTGGGTGCTGCTGAGAAGAAAATATAGGAGCTCTGTGTGATGCCACTAACACACTAGAAGTCCTATGGGTGCTTCTGCAAAGAAAATAGAGGAGCTCTGTGTGATGCCACTAACACACTAGAAGTCCTATGGGTGCTTCTGCAAAGAAAATAGAGGAGCTCTGTGTGATGCCACTAACACACTAGAAGTCCTGTGGGTGCTGCTGAGAAGAAAATATAGGAGCTCTGTGTGATGCCACTAACACACTAGAAGTCCTATGGGTGCTTCTGCAAAGAAAATAGAGGAGCTCTGTGTGATGCCACTAACACACTAGAAGTCCTATGGGTGCTTCTGCAAAGAAAATAGAGGAGCTCTGTGTGATGCCACTAACACACTAGAAGTCCTATGGGTGCTTCTGCAAAGAAAATAGAGGAGCTCTGTGTGATGCCACTAACACACTAGAAGTCCTATGGGTGCTTCTGCAAAGAAAATAGAGGAGCTCTGTGTGATGCCACTAACACACTAGAAGTCCTGTGGGTGCTGCTGAGAAGAAAAAATAGAGGAGCTCTGTGTGATGCCACTAACACACTAGAAGTCCTATGGGTGCTTCTGCAAAGAAAATAGAGGAGCTCTGTGTGATGCCACTAACACACTAGAAGTCCTATGGGTGCTTCTGCAAAGAAAATAGAGGAGCTCTGTGTGATGCCACTAACACACTAGAAGTCCTGTGGGTGCTGCTGAGAAGAAAATATAGGAGCTCTGTGTGATGCCACTAACACACTAGAAGTCCTATGGGTGCTTCTGCAAAGAAAATAGAGGAGCTCTGTGTGATGCCACTAACACACTAGAAGTCCTATGGGTGCTTCTGCAAAGAAAATAGAGGAGCTCTGTGTGATGCCACTAACACACTAGAAGTCCTGTGGGTGCTGCTGAGAAGAAAATAGAGGAGCTCTGTGTGATGCCACTAACACACTAGAAGTCCTATGGGTGCTTCTGCAAAGAAAATAGAGGAGCTCTGTGTGATGCCACTAACACACTAGAAGTCCTATGGGTGCTTCTGCAAAGAAAATAGAGGAGCTCTGTGTGATGCCACTAACACACTAGAAGTCCTATGGGTGCTTCTGCAAAGAAAATAGAGGAGCTCTGTGTGATGCCACTAACACACTAGAAGTCCTGTGGGTGCTGCTGAGAAGAAAATATAGGAGCTCTGTGTGATGCCACTAACACACTAGAAGTCCTATGGGTGCTTCTGCAAAGAAAATAGAGGAGCTCTGTGTGATGCCACTAACACACTAGAAGTCCTATGGGTGCTTCTGCAAAGAAAATAGAGGAGCTCTGTGTGATGCCACTAACACACTAGAAGTCCTATGGGTGCTTCTGCAAAGAAAATAGAGGAGCTCTGTGTGATGCCACTAACACACTAGAAGTCCTATGGGTGCTTCTGCAAAGAAAATAGAGGAGCTCTGTGTGATGCCACTAACACACTAGAAGTCCTGTGGGTGCTTCTGAGAAGAAAATATAGGAACTCTGTGTGATGCCACTAACACACTAGAAGTCCTATGGGTGCTTCTGCAAAGAAAATAGAGGAGCTCTGTGTGATGCCACTAACACACTAGAAGTCCTGTGGGTGCTTCTGCAAAGAAAATAGAGGAGCTCTGTGTGATGGGACTAACACACTTCAAGTCCTATAGGTGCTTCTGGGAACAAAATATATGATCTCTGTGTGATGGGACTAACACACTTCAAGTCCTATAGGTGCTTCTGGGAAGAAAATATAGGTCTGTGTGATGGGACTAACACACTTCAAGTCCTATAGGTGCTTCTGGGAACAAAATATATGATCTCTGTGTGATTGGACTAACACACTTCAAGTCCTATAGGTGCTTCTGGGATCAAAATATATGATCTCTGTGTGATGGGACTAACACACTTCAAGTCCTATAGGTGCTTCTGGGAAGAAAATATATGATCTCTGTGTGATGGGACTAACACACTTCAAGTCCTATAGGTGCTTCTGGGAAGAAAATATATGATCTCTGTGTGATGGGACTAACACACTTCAAGTCCTATAGGTGCTTCTGGGAACAAAATTTAAGATCTCTGTGTGATTGGACTAACACACTTCAAGTCCTATAGGTGCTTCTGGGAAGAAAATATAGGTCTGTGTGATGGGACTAACACACTTCAAGTCCTATAGGTGCTTCTGGGAACAAAATATATGATCTCTGTGTGATTGGACTAACACACTTCAAGTCCTATAGGTGCTTCTGGGAAGAAAATATATGATCTCTGTGTGATGGGACTAACACACTTCAAGTCCTATAGGTGCTTCTGGGAAGAAAATATATGATCTCTGTGTGATGGGACTAACACACTTCAAGTCCTATAGGTGCTTCTGGGAAGAAAATATATGATCTCTGTGTGATGGGACTAACACACTTCAAGTCCTATAGGTGCTTCTGGGAACAAAATATAAGATCTCTGTGTGATTGGACTAACACACTTCAAGTCCTATAGGTGCCTCTGGGAAGAAAATATAGGTCTGTGTGATGGGACTAACACACTTCAAGTCCTATAGGTGCTTCTGGAAAAAAAATATATGATCTCTGTGTGATTGGACTAACACACTTCAAGTCCTATAGGTGCTTCTGGGAAGAAAAATATATGATCTCTGTGTGATGGGACTAACACACTTCAAGTCCTATAGGTGCTTCTGGGAAGAAAATATATGATCTCTGTGTGATGGGACTAACACACTTCAAGTCCTATAGGTGCTTCTGGGAAGAAAATATATGATCTCTGTGTGATGGGACTAACACACTTCAAGTCCTATAGGTGCTTCTGGGAACAAAATATAAGATCGCTGTGTGATTGGACTAACACACTTCAAGTCCTATAGGTGCTTCTGGGAAGAAAATATAGGTCTGTGTGATGGGACTAACACACTTCAAGTCCTATAGGTGCTTCTGGGAACAAAATATATGATCTCTGTGTGATTGGACTAACACACTTCAAGTCCTATAGGTGCTTCTGGGAAGAAAAAAAATATATGATCTCTGTGTGATGGGACTAACACACTTCAAGTCCTATAGGTGCTTCTGGGAAGAAAATATATGATCTCTGTGTGATGGGACTAACACACTTCAAGTCCTATAGGTGCTTCTGGGAACAAAATATATGATCTCTGTGTGATGGGACTAACACACTTCAAGTCCTATAGGTGCTTCTGGGAACAAAATATAAGATCTCTGTGTGATTGGACTAACACACTTCAAGTCCTATAGGTGCTTCTGGGAAGAAAATATAGATCTCTGTGTGATGGGACTAACACACTTCAAGTCCTATAGGTGCTTCTGGGAACAAAATATATGATCTCTGTGTGATGGGACTAACACACTTCAAGTCCTATAGGTGCTTCTGGGAACAAAATATAAGATCTCTGTGTGATTGGACTAACACACTTCAAGTCCTATAGGTGCTTCTGGGAAGAAAATATAGGTCTGTGTGATGGGACTAACACACTTCAAGTCCTATAGGTGCTTCTGGGAACAAAATATATGATCTCTGTGTGATTGGACTAACACACTTCAAGTCCTATAGGTGCTTCTGGGAACAAAATATATGATCTCTGTGTGATGGGACTAACACACTTCAAGTCCTATAGGTGCTTCTGGGAACAAAATATATGATCTCTGTGTGATGGGACTAACACACTTCAAGTCCTATAGGTGCTTCTGGGAAGAAAATATAGATCTCTGTGTGATGGGACTAACACACTTCAAGTCCTATAGGTGCTTCTGGGAACAAAATATATGATCTCTGTGTGATTGGACTAACACACTTCAAGTCCTATAGGTGCTTCTGGGAAGAAAATATATGATCTCTGTGTGATGGGACTAACACACTTCAAGTCCTATAGGTGCTTCTGGGAACAAAATATATGATCTCTGTGTGATTGGACTAACACACTTCAAGTCCTATAGGTGCTTCTGGGAAGAAAATATATGATCTCTGTGTGATGGGACTAACACACTTCAAGTCCTATAGGTGCTTCTGGGAACAAAATATATGATCTCTGTGTGATGGGACTAACACACTTCAAGTCCTATAGGTGCTTCTGGGAAGAAAATATATGATCTCTGTGTGATTGGACTAACACACTTCAAGTCCTATAGGTGCTTCTGGGAACAAAATATAGATCTCTGTGTGATTGGACTAACACACTTCAAGTCCTATAGGTGCTTCTGGGAAGAAAATATAGGTCTGTGTGATGGGACTAACACACTTCAAGTCCTATAGGTGCTTCTGGGAACAAAATATATGATCTCTGTGTGATTGGACTAACACACTTCAAGTCCTATAGGTGCTTCTGGGAACAAAATATATGATCTCTGTGTGATTGGACTAACACACTACAAGTCCTATAGGTGCTTCTGGGAACAAAATATATGAGCTCTGTGTGATTGGACTAACACACTACAAGTCCTATAGGTGCTTCTGGGAACAAAATATAGGAGCTCTGCCTGCCTGCCAGGAACACACTACAAGTCCTATAGGTGCTTCTGGGAACAAAATATAGGAGCTCTGCCTGCCTGCCACGAACACACTACAAGTCCTATAGGTGCTTCTGGGAACAAAATATAGGAGCTCTGCCTGCCTGCCAGGAACACACTACAAGTCCTATAGGTGCTTCTGGGAACAAAATATAGGAGCTCTGCCTGCCTGCCACGAACACACTACAAGTCCTATAGGTGCTTCTGGGAACAAAATATAGGAGCTCTGCCTGCCTGCCAGGAACACACTACAAGTCCTATAGGTGCTTCTGGGAACAAAATATAGGAGCTCTGCCTGCCTGCCACGAACACACTACAAGTCCTATAGGTGCTTCTGGGAACAAAATATAGGAGCTCTGCCTGCCTGCCACGAACACACTACAAGCCCCTCTTTCTAAATCAATCTAAATGAATGAATCTATCTAACTCAATCTCTCTAAGTAAATCTCTCTAACTAACTAAATCCAGCAGAGTGTCACAGATCTAGCCTGCTCTATCTGCGCCAGAACAGCATGTGACCGGCGCAGACGGCGTGGCGGCCTTTTATAGGGGGGGGGCGTGTACTACAGCCCCTGAGCTGTAATTGGCTACAGGCGTCCTGCCTGTAGCCAATTATGGCTCTTCGAGTTTCCGGGGCTGTGATTGGCCAAGCATGCGGGGTCACAGTGCATGCTTGGCCAATCATCAGCCAGCAATGCACTGCGCCGGCCGCGCCGGCCGCAATGCATTGCGGGGCCGCTCGCATCACACGAACGTGATGCGAGCGGCCAAAATAGTTCTGGGCTCGCCGAGCGAGCGAACGCCCGGTGCTCGATGCGAACGTGGGTTCGCATCGAGCACCGGGCCCATCCCTAATCTCAACCCACCTTAGACTAGTAGGCAACAGACTATAGCAGGAGACCTACTTACAATAAACACATTATGGTAGAGGACCCTAGTGGTTTGAGCGGATTACATTAACATCTACAGTCATTGTTGGTTTGAGGCATAGAGGCCCCAGTAGGGTTTTTCCACCTTTTTTTAAGCCAAACCCGAACACTTAGTAATGCAGTGCACATAGCGTGCTGCAGCAAAATGTGGGTGTGGCCAAATTGCTTTTGATGACATCATCACCCTGCCCCCCAGTGATGCCGAACCTGCTCCCAGACAGCCACCTGCAGCTCCCAGATAACAACAGATTTGGGTGTGACTATCTTGGTTACTCCAGGAACCACAGCCCAGTCTAAATAATGTGTCCGGGTTTCAGGTGGACTGAAACCCTGACACATGATTCAAAACCCGGACTGTCCGGGTGAATCCTGGACAGGTGGCAACCCTAGGCCCCAGATATGTATATGGAAACTCCAGTTCCCAGAATCTGTGTGTTTTGTGGAGACATGAACTTGAATCAGGAACAAGATCACTCCACAGATTCCCCCATGCATACACCTCCCAAAGAGTAGTGTCTTAAATGCCAGGGCCCATAGTCACCAGGCAAGAGGCTGGCAAAACTGGCAAACCTGGCAATTATAGAGTGCTGCTGTCCTTTTTATTTATATTTTTAATTTGTTACACTAAGTGCAGAGCTTTTTTATCTTTTGTTATTGACAGTTCTAAACCAATTGACCTTGAATTGAAAGTGCAGAGGCCACAGAATGTATTATTGGTAGCTGTGTCTGTGAACTGCGATCAGGTTGGGTTCATCACAAACCCAGCCTCAACCCAAACCTGAAGCTCATCAATACTGACCATAATAATCAAATAAAACCATGTAAAAAACTACTGCATGTGTAGCAACATCAAATTCTACAAGTGTGTCAAGTGCATTTCTACAAACTTCACATTTATTAAACTCTGGTCCCTGGCTTGGATTTTTTTAAATATTTGGAATCTGTTCATTGTCAAAGTGCATGGTAATTTGATGCAACTTTATCTGCCCGATCCTTTTATTGTTACTATTATAACCATAAAATGGGTAAAATAGAAATGGTAAATGATAATCACATTTCCAAGCCCTTAACACAAAAACAACTGTCATCATTTATAAGAAGCAGATTAATCATGCTGATAAATACTGCTCTTCGCCTCTTATCATTTTATGCGTGTTATGGCAAGATCTTAAAAATTCTAATGTTCATTCTAAATTTTATTAAAATTAGGACCTGGGGAGATAGCTTAGAAAAGAAGTCAGGAATATTACCCTATATTACCCAACCATATAAAATATGCTAATTAATGAAGTTCAAATGCCCAGAGAATATTTCAAGAAGGTTTTGACCATAAGACGACTACATTAAAATACTTGCTAGATACATCATGGAAAGATGATGATGACTTCTCTAACAAATGATAATTTAAATATTTTACTAAATAAAATACCAGCTCCAATTGCATACTGTACAAGAATTAAAGGAATTCTGTCTTGTGCAGGCAGTGTGATAACACATTTTTTTAGATATTGCTAGTCCGCTTGTCATTAGGTATGGTTTCTGGCTTAGGCCAAAATTATGTCATACATTCCAGGAGAGTTTATAGGCATTTTTTTCTTCTGCAAGAAGGGAGGAGGGGCCTTCTCTCCCCCCTGCCTGAATGCCTGAGCCTAGGGCACATAGATTAAAGGAAGTAAATGTTACATGAATCATCTGTCCTTACTCAAGATGATCATGGCTAGAAATGACCAGTGATGTAAGTAACTGAGTTAAAATAAACTGAGTTACCTAACGCAGTTACTTTAGAGGGTAACGAGTAATCTAACTGATTACTTTTCCCCTCATGGTAACTCAGTTCCCATTACTTTGGCTTAGTTACCCCAATTACATCTACCGCCACTAGATGGCAGTAGTGTAATTCCGGTGTCCTGCCGAAAAAGTATGAAGGACTACGGAGCTTCCGAAAATTGCCGAACCTAAACAGCTCTGAGTGAACGCTACACCGCGCAGGTGCAGTTAACATGTAATTGTACGAGACGATGCCGCACACTCCTGATGCTCGTGCTACTCTGCAAGGGGCGTCTACCGTGTAAGTAAGGGGCGGGTCTAGTATTACTGTAACCAAGGGGCGCATTTATTATTATTGTTATATATCGAGCTCTGCCCATTAATTTAACATTCGCCCTCTTCTGTAGCCATCCGCCCCTTACACGATATAATAATAATAGACCCGCCACTTGCTTACATGCTATAACAGATCTGCCCCTTGGTTAGGGTAATAATAGAGCAGCCCCTTGGTTACACGATATATAACAATAATAATAAATGCGCCCCTTGGTTACAGTAATACTAGACCCGCCCCTTAGTTACATGTATAGAATATTTTAAAAAAAAGTCAGTTACTTTGCTGAGTAACTAATTACTTTTCCAATGTAGTAACTGAGTTACTAACGCAATTACTTTTTGGGAGAAGTAAGATGACCAACACTGGAAATGACGGGGGTTCAAAGAGATTTCTCAACAAAATAAAGCATGGTTTGTGGTGTTCAGATCCAGTTTAGTTCTGCTTTAAGTTTGCAGATTCATTTTTAGTATAATAATACATCGCATTTATCATACTGTACACCTACAATGTTTGTGCATGCTGTATACTGTGTAAATATATAGTATGGCTTTTGTCAGTATCTATTTATATTAGGGACTGCTATATTTTATTCTTTATATATAGAAATAATGCATCTTTTTTTATCGTATACACATTCACATCATTGACTGCACGTACTTCAAAAATAATGAAAAATTTGAGAAACTTCCCAGTGTATAATGGTATAATGATTTAACTGGTTTGCCGCCCACCCACTGTCAAATGACGGCAGGACGGCTCTCGTTCTGGGACAATGCCATATGACAGTGTCCCAGAACGGCCGCTCGCGGGGGCGCGCAGCACGGGGATCGTGGCCGCACCGTGTTGCTAGGACAAAGCGCGACCCCAATCTCTGTAAAGAGCCGCGTCCGCAGCTCTTTAACCATGTGATTGGCTGTGTCCAATCACAGCCGGTCACATGTAAACAAGGAAGTGCCGGTAATCGGCTCTCCTTGCCTCACACTGACAGAGTGTGTGGCGATTAGAGCCAATCAACGGCATCTCCACGCAGGGGAACATGTAGGAATGTAATCAGGGCACTGATCACCAGTGCCCTGATTACAGTATAGTAAAACAGTGTCACCATACAATGCCCACCAGTGCCCACCAATGCCAGCAATTAGTGCCCACAAGTGCCACCAATCAGTGCCCATTAGTGATGCCAGTCAGTGCTGGCAATCAGTGCCACCTATCAGTGCTGCCCATCAATGCCCATCACTGCTGTCGATCAATGCCCTTCACTGTCGCCCATCAGTGCCACCCATCAATGCCCACCAGTGCCCATCAATGCCCATCAGTGCCCATCAGTACCACCTATCCATGCCGCCTATCTGTGCCACCTATCAGTGCCCACCAGTGCCGCCTAACAGTGCCACCTAACAGTGTACATGAGTGCCCACCAGTGCAACCTATTAGTGCCTATAAGTGCCACCTAACAGTGCCTCCTATCAGTGCCCATAAGTGCCAACTCATCAATGCCCACCAGTTCAGCCTATCAGTGCCCATCAGTGCCGCCTCATCAACGCACATCAGTGAAGGTGAAAAATTACTTAGTTACAAAATGTACTGAGAGAAAAAAGTAAAAAAACATTTTTTTTCAAAATTTTCGGTTTTTTTTTTTTTGTCAAAAAAAACAAACAAACAGCAGTAATTAAATACCACCAAAAGAAAGCTCTATTTGTGTGAAGAGAATGCTAAATAAAAATTGGGTACAGTGTAGCATGACCGTGCAAGTGTCATTCAAAGTGCGACAGCGATGAAAGCTGAAAAATGGCCTGGGCAGGAAGGGGCCCTCTCAGGTAGACTGTAGGGTGCCCCGTGATTTCTAACAACAGCCCTGCCTGTAGAAGACAAGGGCACGTATTTGCTAATGAAATTCTAGCAGCAGGTCAGGTAGCTGACACCTGTGATGTACAACTAGTGCACTTTACCAATGCAATTTTCTCATAATTTAAATTCACAATTTTGTATTGATTGTCATATGTCACAGAATGTGTTTGCCAGTAGCTGGGTTAACACGCAACATATGTTCACACATATGTTATTGATACAATACAAAAAAAGACAAACATTAGCAGACATTTATTAACATACATGTGATTCTCCAAAATTGTAGACAAAAGACTGTGGGATGTTAACTCTTCAGTTGTCCAGCAAAATGCTTTTGCATTATAGAAATAAGTTGTTGCTAAAGGCTGAAAATGCTAATCTCTTAGAATCAGAATTCCTACAGATTGTACTAAAGAATATTTTCTAAGAAATCATGTAGCATTATTGCTATTATGGCATGTAACCCAGGTATTTAATTTCATTTTCATTCCGCATTTTCCAAAAACGTTTGGTCTTCAAAAGACTCACGATGCTTTTTAGAAGATACCTTTGCAAAATGTGGTCATTTTGTGGGTGTTTATACTGTTCAGGTGTACCAGGGCCTCCAACAATGTGATAGGTAGTCAGGAACTGACCCTAGAATGCCTGAAGGTGCTCCTTGGAGTTTGAGCCCCTCTATGTGACTAGGCTAGACACTTACAAAGAATTAGTATATTCAGGTTGAATAGGAAGAACCAAGGAAACAGACTTCTAGCTACATCAGCTGGATGTTAATGCGAGCAGATGAACTAGCTAGGCTCAAGGTTAAATGGAGGGCAGGGACTGGGAGATGTCATCTAACATAAGGTAAACAACAGGATCCGACATGACGTCAGGGATTGACATGGATCTGCATCGGTGGATGACATGATTAACCACTTAGGCCCTGGACCAATTTGCAGCTAAAGGACGAGGCCCCTTTTTGAGATTCGGCACTGCGTCGCTTTAACTGACAATTGCGCAGTCCGCACGAAAAGGACGCCAATTTTTTTTTGGGAGCCACGTCGCACACGTCCCAAAAAAAAAATCGGCGTCCTTTTTTCCCCACAAAAAAAGCTTTCTTTTGGTGGTATTTGATCACCTCTGCGGTTTTTATTTTTTGCACTATAAACAAAAATAGAGCGACAATTTTGTAAAAAATGAAATATTTTTTACTTTTTGCTATAATAAATATCCCCCAAAAATATATAAAAAAACAATTTTTTTCCTCAGTTTAGGCCTATACGTATTCTTTACATATTTTTGGTAAAAAAATTGCAATAAGTGATTATTGATTGGTTTGCGCAAAAGTTATAGCGTTTACAAAATAGGGGATAGTTTTATAGCATTTTTATTAATATTTTTTTTTTACTAGTAATGTCAGCGATCAGCGATTTTCATAGTGACTGTGACATTATGACGAACACATTGGACATTTTTGGACATTTTTGACACATTTCTGGGACCATTGTCATTTATACAGCAATCAGTGCTATTTAAATGCACTGAGTCCTGTGTAAATGACACTGGCAGTGAAGGGGTTAATCACTAGGGGGCAGTGTAGGGGTTAAGTGTGACCGATTTTTTTTTTACTGTAGGGGGGCATGGCTTGGCGTGTGACATCACTGATCGTCTTTCCCTATGACAGGGAACAGACGATCAGTGACAGCCTCACTAGGAAGCTCGGAGAGAGGTTTGTTTACACTTACCTCTCCCCATTCTTCAGCTCTATGACCCGATTGCGGGACACCGGCGGTGATCGGGTCCGCGGGGTCCCGCCAATGATGTGTGGGACTATCTGAAGGTACCAAAGCCCTTTAGGAAACAAGGATGTTCTCCCAGTATGTTATAACGCTTCACTGGGTGTCTTCAGCACTGGAGCTTTGGAAGGCACATCTACTCCGAAAAAGTCGTCATTTGCCGGCCGGGAAAAGACAATGTAATATACTTTATTACCACTGTGGATGCCAGCTCCATGGCCCTCCTGGCCTGGGGTGCGGAACTATGCATCTTGTGTCTCGAGGCTAGCTGGCCTGAGGCAACGCAACTGAAGGGATGGGCCCAAGTGAATTTCGGAGCCTACTGATCCAGGAATGGTCCGGTGCTGTCTCATCTGAAGGGAGAGACCCAGCAACTGAAGAACCCCAGGGGAGGACTCGTTTAGCAGAAGGCCACGCGCAAGGCTGGCTTCTCTGAAGGAGCCTGGAGACTTAGTTGAAGGGCGCAACCTGGATCAACACCCATACGGTATCGCCGGATCGGCTGAGAGAAACTGGTACCGTATGTCAGTTCTTTAATTACATCTAAATCCCTCAGTAACGCTCAAGTGTAACTCACAAGTCTGTGGCAGAGACTTTACCGAGCATCCCACCGGCTGCTAGGCCTAGTGAGAGAGTTGAATCCAGTTCGTGGAACAGTTTTGTCCTCTGGATTCTCCTAATACCTGCACCCTGCAATTTAAGTGCCTTAACTCACCCCTAACCCTCTACCCTTCATTAAGAGACTCTCTCTTTTGTTTTTTCTAAATAAATAACCAAAAAAGAGGCTTCAGTGTCAGTTTCAACATTACTTTGGGCCATTTTCCACGGGATCCCCAAGACGGAGAAGCAAGCAGGTGAGGTAACGGTAAGCCCAAATAAAACCAGCAGCTCCTTCGGCTACACTTGTAATCCCCCTTTCCTGGCCTGCTAGGCTGCATGTTTGGGTGAGTTCTGGGGTTATATCATGTAACATCCTTTATTTTACAGGAAAAATATATTCCATAGAATTAAAATGCAGAACTAGTAAATGCTTCCCTCATGTGCAATCTGTACTTTCGCAGTCTACATCTGAAGGCAAAATAGTTAATTTTTTTCCTAATGTCATTTTTCTGCCTCATTTATCCCACCTTAGTAAAGCATTTTCTATTTAGAGCTGTTTAAAGTTAATTATATCCTAATATGATTTAGAAGCAGTGCCTAGAAACATCAGATATTTTACCTAAAGCTTACAAATCCGAATCGAATCTGGTCATCAGGTCTATGAGAAACCCTGCCATTTCTGCTGCTTACTGATATAATGAACAAAGTGTAGCCCCACTACTCTTGCAGTGATTATCAGGAAATACAAATAAATATAAAATGAAATGATTAAATTGGAAACCACTGAAAGCAAAACAAAAATAGTTCATTTATTTCTGTTTCTATTTATTTAATTGCTATGTATGTAATTAGCAAATAGCAGGTATGTAATTAGCAAATAGCAGTTATTTTTATTTTTTAAATCAAGAAAAAAATTGTTCTTTGTTAATGATGATCAATACTACATATTTTAAGCAGTTATAACAACACTGTTAAAACTGTGGTGTTTTCCTTAGTTTCATTAACCTTACCCAGAGGTCATTGAAACTTAGATGCCAGGCCAAAATGTATAGTGTCATTATGCGTTGGATAACTTGACTATATTTTAAGGGCCACATAAAAATGTAATTTGGTACAATTTAATAAAAATCATGTTCTGTATTTTTTTGTTTTTTTATTATAGGCTAAAAAATGGGCAAAAATGTTCCCAAAAATGTAATACAAGTTTTTCTAAAATATAATTATAGCAGGCAACTGTAATATTAAATAGAGGAATGCATATGCTTTCCAGAATAATGGTTTAGGGCATCTAAAGGATTTGTGTATTTTAAATCTTGCCCTTTTAAAGACCCTGTTCCTGCTGAATGATGTTTAATAACATTGTTTGCATTGGTACATGTCCCTTGTGGCATTACCCAGCTACCCATGACCCCTTTTAACACAAGTTTGCCAACTGGCCTTAAAAAAGGCCAGAAAAAAACTAAATTCGGCTTCCATAAACTTTGATAGGGTTTGGCACAATGTTCAGGTTTAACTGATTTCCTTATTGGTTCCTGAGCTCCTGAGAATTTAACTTTGCCTGGTTTTCTCTTGAGGACTAGGGATGAGCCGAACAAACCCCACCCCGGTTCTGTCAGCAGAACATGCAAAAAAATTGTTTCAACACGCGAACACCGTAAAAGTCTATGGGACACGAACATGAAAAATCAATATTGCTAATTTTAAAGGCTTATATGCAAGTTATTGCCATAAAAAGTGTGTGGGGACCCGGGACCTGTCCCAGGGGATATGTATCAATGCAAAAAAAAGTTTTAAAAACAGCCATTTTTTCGGTGAGCAGTGATTTTAATAATGCTTAAAGTAAAACAATATCAATTAAATATTCCTTTAAATATCGTGCCTGGGGGGGGGGTTGTCCTTAGTATGGCTGTAAAGTAGTGAACATTTCCCATGTTTATAACAGTGCCACAGCAAAATGACATTTCTAAAGAAATAAATGTCATTTAAAACTGCTTGCGGCTGAAATGTATTGTCGGATCCCGGCAATATAGATAAAAAATACCCCCCAAAAAATGGCGTGGATGCCCTTCACGTCTGGTATGGATATTAAGGGGAACCCTGCACCCAAATTTTTAAATCTTTTAAATCGATCTTTTATTTTCTGTGTAGTCTCTCCTACATAAAAGGAGGCCACAAGGGCACTTGATGATATATATGACATAGGAGGATTGGCAGGTGTAGTAGTCTTTTATGAATATAACATAACCTTTTTGGGGATGAGAATATATATATATATATATATATATATATATATATATATATATATATATATATATATATATATATATATATAAAATCAAATACACTGCCACTAACTGAAAAACCTGCTTGCTTAATCTAACTCAAGCTATCTCTCTGTCCACGCCAACAACACTACACACGGCCACTATGTAAGCAGCCTTATATAGGGCGTGGACTTAGTCCCCCTGAGCCATGATTGGCCAGAGGCACCCTGCCTTTGGCCAATTATGGCTCTCTCAGCAGAGCGCACTGTGATTGGCCAAAGTATGCAGGTCAGGTGCATGCTTTGGCCAATAATCATAGAGCAATGCACTGCGATCTCGCAGTGCACTATGGGGCCTTCCCGCAGTGCTCAAATTTTCGGCGAATGCCCCATAATGTTCGCTTTTCAGCGAACTGGCGAACGCCTGATGTTCGAGTCTTATGTTCAACCGGAACATTGAGCTCATCCCTATTGAGGACATATCAATTTGGCATAAAAAATAAATGTCAAATATTCTCTGATATTGGTACACCAGTTAGGGAAGACAGTTATCCAGTTGAAAGGTGATAGATACTTTAGATCAATCTACAAAAGCAGTGTCCTTCAGCGGTCAGTCATGAATTGTGATCTAATAAAGAAACCATATCAGGCACTGTCTACTTCGAAACACCATGTTAACATTTGCTCACACCAGCAAACCTGGCGAGCTCTACAAAGTATTATAACACCATGGAAATTAAAGGAAACAATAAAACATGCAAATATGGACTTTTACACAGTCAGTTAAGAAGGATATTTTATGCAATTTTAAAGCATGCCAATTTACAGTAATACAATGTAACCTGGAATGTTTTCCTTTAGTGACCCCTAAAGTGAACTTGTGGCTGATATAAATGCAAATAAATACATACACTGTATAGATAGATACTGTAGATAGGTAGATCTACAGGCATCAACTATTCTTTTGGTAAAAAAATAATATTTTCTTAGATCAGTTTTGAACTTTCCTCCAGTTAGTTTGAGGGCATGTACCTTTGTTCTTGATTTTGGTTTCACATTGTAAATACTGCCCTCCTGAACCTCATTCACTCCCTTGATGTATTATAAGGTTTCAGGCATGTCTCCCCTTCCCCTTCTTTCCTCCAGACTGTATAGTACATATCAAGTTCCTGAATTATCTCCTGATATTTAATCCCCCAGGCCTTTTTACCATTTTGTTGCCCATCTCTGGACATTTTGTGTCTTATAAATATCTTTTTGTAAGTGTGATCTCCAGAACTGGACACAATATGTTAAATGATGTCTATATAGAGGAATCAGGACCTCCTTCTGGTAACCCCTCTAGTGATAACTAAGGATTCTCATTTTGAAATCATCTTAATAAGTATCCCCAAATCTTTCTCTTCTGTAGTTCTGACCAACAATGTAACCCCAATACTGTATACCCCTTATCACAACCACCTGAAGGCAGCAGAAATTAAAGTGGTTGTAAAGGCTGAAGGTTTTTTACCTTCATGCATTCTTTAGTACGCAGCTTATCCGGCAGCCCCCAATACTTACCTGATCGTGATCCAGCGATGCGCACAAGAGTGCATCTCCTGGGTCTCTGTCTGCCCATTGGCTCCTGCTGCTTTCAATGACAGCCAGTGAGGAGGGAGCAGGAGGCTGGGGCCGAGCCCTTTCAGTGTGTTTTGTGGACACACCGAGCCCGGCTCAGGCGTGAGCAGGCACGAGTGCCCCTATAGCAAGCTGCTTGCTATGGGGGCACTCGGAGAAGAGGAGTAGCCAGGAGCGCCGGCAGGGGACTCTTAAAGAGGAGCATCTGGGCTGCTCTGTGCAAAACCTTGCACAGAGCAGGTAAGTATAATGTGTTAGTTTTTTTTGTATTTATTTATATTTTTATTTTTATAAATGTACCTTTAACCACTTTCAGACCGGACCAATTTGCAGCCAAAGGACCAGGCCCCTTTTTGCAATTCAGCACTGCGTTGCTTTAACTGACAATTGCGTGGTCGTGCGACGTGGCTCCCAAACAAAATTGACGTCCTTTTTTTTCCCACAAATAGAGCTTTCTTTTGGTGGTATTTGATCGCCCCTGCGTTTTTAATTTTTTGCACTATAAACAAAAAAAGGGCGACAATTTTGAAAAAAAACGCATTCTTTTTTACTTTTTGCTATAATGAATATCCCCCAAAAATATATAAAAAATGTTTTTTTTTTCCTCAGTTTAGGCCGATACGTATTCCTCTACATATTTTTGGTAAAAAAAAATCACAAAAAGCGATTATTGATTGGTTTGCGCAGAAGTTCTAGCGTTTACAAAATAGGGGATAGTTTTATAGCATTTTTATTAATAATTTTTTTTTTTACTAGTAATGGCGGTGATCAGCGATTTTTATTGTGACTGCGACATTATGGTGGACACATCAGACATTTTTGACACATTATTGGGACCATTGTCATTTATACAGCAATCAATGCTATTTAAATGCACTGATTTCTGTGTAAATGACACTGGCAGTGAAGGGGTTAACCACTAGGTGGCAGTGTAGGGGTTACATGTACCTAGAGGTATGTTTGTAACTGTGGGGGGCGTGGCTGTCAGCTAGTGAATTCTGATCTCTGCTCCAATCACAGGGAGCAGAGATCGTTGTCACTAGTTGCTAGGCAGAACGGGGAGATGCTGATTATTTCCGCATCTCCCCGTTCAGCCTTCCCGTGAGACAATCGCGGGTATCCCCACGGCGATCGAGTCCGCGGGACCCGCGACCGGCCTCACGGGGGTCCCGACCGGTGCAAGCTCGCGCCACTGGCTTTTGCACGCCCGATGGCACGGCGGCATCTTAAAGGGGATGTACCTGTATGCCCTTATGCCTGTCCGTGCCATTCTGTCGACGTACATCGTCGTGCGCCGGTCGGAAAGCGGTTAATATCACTTTAACCACTTGCCGACAGCTTACCACTTATTTACTGCGGCAGGTCAACTCTATTGTAACGTCTTGTAGTAATGTGTTGAAAAGCCATCTGGGCCTGGGGCTGAGACATTTTTAAGGTCTTTAATGAGATTTCGAACTTCGGTTTCTGGGATGGGGGGATTCTAAAATGTGAATCTGTAAGTTTAGGGACGGGAATATCTTCAAGAAAGGTATCTAGTTTGTGAGGCCTGCTGGAGAGTATAGGTTAGTGTAGAACGAGTGAAAGGCTTCTAAAATTTGTTTGGGATTTTGAGTCAGAGATCCGGACAAGGAGTTAATTTTAAGTAGAGAATGTTTAGGGGATAGTTTGGCTGAGAGTTGTGGACCAATTTTATCAGTACGAAGGTAAAACCGGCCACTCACCCATCTTAAGTGTTTTTCTGCGCTAGAGGTTAGAGCCAAGTTTAAAGCTATTCTATTTCTTTTTCTATTTATGCGCTTTGCTAAGTGATTTAAATCCTTCTCTAGGTTCGCTATATCAACCTTCCGTTTACGCTTCAGCTTTGAGGCTAATTGAATAATTTTCCCCCTAATCACAGCTTTATGTGCCCCCCATAGAGATCTTGCGGAAATGTCATCTATATCATTAAGGAGGAAGTACTCAGAGATCTTTTTCTAGCAAAATACAGTGTACTGGGTTGTTTAATAGGGTTTCATTAAGGCGCCATGGATGGGGGCCCTTGAGGAGCACCATAGAGTGGTCTCACCAGGGTACCGCAAAAATGGAGGTGATAGAAGCTATATGGATCTCTAAAGTGGGGATAAATATGTGATCTATTCTAGCATACGTCCTCTATGTGGTGCTTAGAAGTGTGTGTAATCTTTTGCTGATGGGTTCAGTTCTATCCAAGTGTCGATCAGACCTAGAGAGTGTAAGAGCTGGGCTATACGGAGGCTTTATTTAAAGGGCCTTTTTAGATGGGGAATGCCCTGTGTCGATTTATCTAGAAGGTGGGCCGTGGTAAGGTTGGAGTCTCCTCCCATTATCACCCTACCTTCAAAATAGGGGGAGAGGGTGGTGAGCATAGTAGAGAAAAAAGGTGCTTGGCCTTGGTTCGGTGCATAGTAGGATATAAAGGTGTATAAAGCACCATTGATATGGCCCTTGGCCAGGATTTATCGACCCTCCCAATCCCTAATGTTTCGAGAGTGAGTAGAGGAGATCTTTTTAGAAATGAGGATGGCTACCCCCCTTTTCTTAACATCTGCATTGGCAAGGTAAAAGGTAGGATAATTGTGATGCAGAAAGGAAGGGTTATAGCTATTTGGGAAATGGGTTTCTTGGAGTATATTGATGCCACTGAAGTGGTAGCTGTGGAAAGCCTTGCCTTTCTTGATCGGAGAGTTTAGGCCCTGTGTGTTGTGGGAAGCAACCCTGAGAGTCACCTTCAAGGGGGTGGAATCAACCATGGACATGAGAGAGGGGTGCAAGCACCTGTTCCGCTGATAGATGAGGCCTGATGTGAAGGGTCCAGCACAAACCTGGAGTCAAAGCATTCAAGGTTAGGTAAGCTCTCCGTGTGGGTACCTGGAAGGGAGATAATGAGAAAGAGGGTAAATAGCGAGCTGAGAAGAATAAGACAAAGGGAGAGAGGTAGTAAAATGAGAGGTAGGGAATCCAGAATATCAGGTATCCCGGACTTCCTACGTGCAGAACTGGGCCAGCCAAGTAATGCTCTGAGACCATCTGCCTGCCCATAGAGTCCGTTAAGCTCTTGGAGGGCAAAACTGAATGGACACAAATGTCACAAATGTGACACCTGTATAGTTTGTCTGCCGATGTACACAAATGTCTTTGTTTTGCCTCTCACCATGGGTTTGTAAAAAAAAAAAAAAAAAAAAAAAAAAAAAAAAAAACACTTCTGCAAGATTTGTTTTAGGCCCCTTTCACACGATTGGCCCACTCGGATCTGCCTGTCCCTTTTTCAGGTGGATCCGAGCGGGCCACCCATTGACTTCTATGTGCAGGCGAATGTCAGTGAAGATGTGTCAGTTGAGACCCGCCTGCCATCCAATCCAACAAGATGCGCTCAAAACAGACGGATGGCGATACGCTCACAGGGGCCTCGCTCGGCCAACTAGATTACCTAATTAGAGAGCTGCCTCTTCCAGCAACAGAGATACCCGCCATCACACAGTCCTGTGTCCCCTCGCTCTGCTACAGGGAGAGAGATAACAAGCTGTGAGAGCAAGTTACTGTGTGATCGAAGCTCATGTACAGCTCCGGATCACAGACAGGGAGAGCTGCTCAGCAGAGCCTGCTCTGACAGATCTCCCCCTCCCCCTGCTGCCTGCACAGCCAGACAGGAGAGGGGAGAGCTGCTTCTGCTCCTCCTCCTCCTGCCCTCTCCTCTGTGTCGGGAAGATTCATGATGAAGCCCAGGAAACAGAAAAGGAAAAGTGGAGTCTGAGCCATCCATCCATCCAGACACCCCTGCTTCCCAGTGAGTACACTGATGTAGGGGATGCCCTTCCTTCCCTTCTTCCTCCATCCCCCCTTGCTTTCTATCTTTCCTTCCTTCTTTCTATCTTTCTTTCCTTCTTTCTTTCTTTCCTTACACATTTTCTTTCTTTCTTTCCTTCCATCTTTCCTTTCTTTCTTTCCTTCCACCTTTTTTTTTTTTTTTTTCTTTCTTTCTATCCATCTTTTCTTTCTTTCCTTCCACCCTTTCTGTCTTTCTTTCTTCCCTTCCATCTTTTCTTTCTTTCCTTCTCCCTTTCTTTCTTTCTTTTCCTTCTCCCTTTCTTTCTTTCCTTCTCTCTTTCTTTCCTTCTCCCTTTCTTTCCATCTTTTCTTTCTTTCTTTCCTTTCTTTTCTTTTCTCTCTCTTTCTTTCCTTCTTTTTCTTTTCTTTCTCTTTCTTTCCTTCCATCTTTTCTTTCTTGCCTTTC
The DNA here is from genome assembly GCA_028564925.1 of Lithobates sylvaticus. Lineage (NCBI taxonomy): Eukaryota > Metazoa > Chordata > Amphibia > Anura > Ranidae > Lithobates > Lithobates sylvaticus. The sequence goes on along the minus strand of CM053029.1, from coordinate 567,644,562 downwards.
TTTCTTTCCTTCCATCTTTTCTTTCTTGCTTGCTTTTCTTTCTTTCTTGCTTTTCTTTCTTTCTTTCCTTCCATCTTTTCTTTCTTTATTGCTTTTTTTCTTTCTTTCTTTTTTTTCTTTTTCTTTTTTTTTTTCTTTCTTTCTTTCTTTCATTCTTTCCTTCCTTCCTTCCTTCCTTCCTTCTTTCATTCCTTCTACCTTCTTTCTTTCTTTCTTTCTTTTTCTTTCTTTCTTTTCTTTCTTTCCTTCCTTCCTTCCTTCCTTCCTTCCTTCCTTCCTTCCTTCTTTCATTCCTTCCACCTTTTCTTTCTTTCTTTCTTTCCTTCCATCCTTTCTTTCTTTCCTTCTATCTTTTTTTTCTTTCCTTACACCCTTTCTTTCTTTCCTTCTCTCTCTTTTCTTTCTTTCTTTCCTTCCTTTCTTTCCTTCCTTCTTTCTTTCTTTCTTTCCATCTTTCCTTTCTTTCTTTCCTTCCATCTTTCTTTCTTTCTTTCCTTCCATCTTTTCTTTCTTTCCTTACACCCTTTCTTTCTTTCTTTCCTTCCATCTTTTCTTTCTCTTTCTTCATTTCTTTCTATCTTTTCTTCCTTCTTTCTTTCTTCCTTACACCTTTTCGTTCTTTCTTTTCTTTCTTTCTTTCTTCTTTTTCTTTCCTTTCTTTCTTTTCTCTTTCTTTCTTTACATCTTTTTTTTCTTTCCTTTCTTCCTCTCTCTCTTTCTCTTTCTTTACTTACATCTTTTCCTTCTTTTTTCTTTCTTTCTATACATCTTTTCTTTCTTTCCTTCCACCCTTTCTGTCTTTCTTCCCTTCCATCTTTTCTTTCTTTCAATCTCTCTTTCTTTCAATCTTTCTTTCTTTCCTTCTCTCTTTTTTTCCTTCCATTTTTTTCTTTCTTTTTTTTTTTTTTTTCCTTTTTCTTTCTTTCTTTCTTTCTTTTTTCTTTCTTTCTTTCTTTCTTTCTTTCTTTTTTCTTTCTTTCTTTCTTTCTTTCTTTCTTTCTTTCTTTTTTCTCTTTTTTTCCTTCTCTCTTTCTTTCTTTCCATCTTTTCTTTCTTTCTTTCCTTCCATCTTTTCTTTCTCTTTCTTTCTTTCCTTCCATCTTTTCTTTCTTGCCTTTCTTTCTTTCCTTCCATCTTTTTTTTCTTTATTGCTTTTCTTTCTTTCTTTCTTTCCTTCCTTTCTTTTCTTTCTCTTTCTTTCTTTCTTTCTCTTTCTTTTCTTTCTTTCTTTCTTTCTTTCTTTCTTTCTTTCTTTCTTTCTTTCTTTCTGTCCTTCCTTCTTTCATTCCTTCCACCTTTTCTTTCTTTCTTTTTCTTTCCTTCCATCCTTTCTTTCTTTCCTTCCATCTTTTTTTTTCTTTCCTTACACCCTTTCTTTCTTTCCTTCTCTCTCTTTCTCTCTTTCCTTCCATCTTTTCTTTCTCTTTCTTTTTTCTTATTTTCTTTTCTTTCTATCTTTCCTTCCTTCTTTCCTTCCATCTTTCCTTTCTTTCTTTCTTTTTTTTTTTTTTCTTTTCCTTCCATCTTTTCTTTCTCTTTCTTCATTTCTTTCTTCTTTTTCTTCTTCTTTCTTTCTTCCTTACACCTTTTCTTTCTTTCTTTTTTTTTCTTTCTTTCTTTCCTTCCATCTTTCCTTTCTTTCTCTTTCTTTCGTTCCTTCCATCTTTTATTTCTTTCCTTACATCTTTTCTTTCTCTTTCCTTTCTTTCTTTCTCCACCCATCCCCCTTTATTTCTCTCTTTCTATGACAGCCTGCCAGTATAAGTAGGATCTGTGAGAGCAGCTTCCCTGTGCAGCTCTGCTTGAGGAGAATATATCTTTACTGCCATTATACTGTCTCCTCCTGCCCCCTGTACTGTGCCCACTTACCTACCCCCTGTACTGTTCCCTCCTGCGCCCTGTACTGTAGGGGGCCTCATGTCTAAGTTTTGCCTAAGGCCTCGCAAAGTCTAGAGCCGCCTCTTCTCAGGATGTTTGTTTAGTGTTCTCAATGGTCTGTACATACCTGGGCTCAGTAGAAAGCTGAGCTGCCCTGTGTTTTATTATATTTGTTAATACCAAGGATATTTAACTTTTAAATAAAATGCATCAATTTATTTTAATAAAATATTTGTTTAGAAAGTTCTAGACCTGAAAAATTGTATTTTGGCAAAGGATCTGTGCAGCTGTCAGCACCTCTCTGGAAAGCAGACGCATAGTTATGGGCACAAGCTATGAATGATAAGAGGTAAAAGGTTGGTTGACTTGCATGTTCATTCAATCATTTTCAGAATCATAATAGGTAACCATTTGTTTCAAATGCATTCTCTGTATGCAAACACTTTAATTGAAATTGCAAGTTTCACTAACTATTCAACAGCAAATGTTTGTTTGATTCTACAACACTAACATCTCTATCATAGTAAGAATAGTAAAAATCTAAAATTATTTTTTTATGATAGGAGTATCATGTGAGTCTAAACTACAAAATGCGAGTAACTAACGTAACGGAAGACCAATCCACTGCTACAAAGGTCTGCAACACAGGAGCTTAGTACTGTTTTACATCAGAATGATTTATCTACTGTATGTATTAATGGCAAACAAGTTTGGGAAATAATTTATGTCCCTGTCTATTTAATACAACAAGGTGTAAGCAAAACTTAAATCACATTCTCATTTCAAACTTGAGTTATTTAACCACTTAAGTTCAAAAGTAATTTTCCTATTTCAGCTATGGGCCTATGAATATGCTGTAAATTTAGTTTATGTTACAGAAGTAAAGTCATACCTTGGATTGCGAGCATAATTCATTCCGGACGTAAGCTTGTAATCCAAAGCACTTGTATATTAAAGTGAATTTCCCCATAAGAAATAATGGAAACTCAAATGATTTGTTCCACAACCATTTATTCATAAGTCCTTCAGTTTATAGTCCATATAAAAAGATTATAGCAATGTGACCAGGTTGTGTAACCATAAAATGTCCATCCACAAATGGAAGCCCCCACAAGGGGATTAGAAGCAAAATCCAGCAGGAGCTCCAGAGTATAAAAGAGAAGAGAGACGCCTCTAAGTGTAGCAATATGGTTACATTTAATGAAGGTACAACATTTAGCAACTCACATGGTTGATAAATAAAAGAGGCACATCTAAGTATGCAGGCATCCGGGGTAAAGCTGTCTGCAATCGTGACCAAGAAGACTATCCTGCAGTAGAGCGATCTAAAAGTGAACCGCTTATGGAGCTCAGAGTGGAACGGACGACGTCAATGGTGGTGGGGAGGACGGTCTATTTGAAGATCTTCACCCCAGATGCCTGCATACAGATGTGCCTGTTTTAATCATCAACCATGAGAGTTTCTAAATGGTGTGCCTTCATTAACCACCTGAGATCCGCGCAATAGCCAAATGAGCGTGCACGGCACGCTCTGTGATGAGCGAGTCTGTGAAACTCGCTGGATCACAGATCCGAGTAAGGGGTCGATCCCGACCCCCTTACCACGTAATCAGCTGTCAGCCAATGACAGCTGATCATGTGATAACAACAGAGCCGGTAATCGGCTTTTTTTCCTCCTCGTGCTGACAGCGCGAGGAGAAAAAAAAAGCCGATCACCGGCGGCAGTGAGAGGGACATTAGTCCCGATCCCTTCAATGTGCCCCAGGTCCATGGTGCTCCCCTGTGCCCTATACAAGTGCCACCTACCAGTGCCCACCAGCTTCACGTGTCAGTGCACACCAGCTTCACCTGTCAGTGCCCACAGTGCCATCTGTCAGTGCCCACAGTGCCATCTGTCAGTGCCCACAGTGCCATCTGTCAGTGCCCACAGTCCCAGTGCCCACAATGTGCCTTTACAGTGCTGCACATCAGTGTCACCTACCAGTGCTTATCAGTGTCACCTACCAGTGCCCATCAGTGCCCATCAGTGCCACCTATCAGTGTCATTTATCAGTGCCACCTATCATTGCCATCTATCAGTGCCCATCAGTGCCATCTATCAGTGCCATCTATGAGTGCCCATCTGTGCCACCTATCCGTGCCACCCACCCGTGCCACCCATCCATGCCCATCAGTGCCATCTTATCTGTGCCCATCAGTACCGACTTATCTGTCCCCATCAGTGCAACCTTATCAGTGCCCACCAGTGCAGCCTATCAGTGCCCACCAGTGCAGCCTTTCAGTGCCCACCAGTGTCGCCTCATCAGCGCATATCAATGAAGCAGAAAAATTACCTGTTTGCAAAATTTTATAACAAACTATTAAACACTTTTTTTATTTTCCATCTTTTTTTGTTTGTTTAGTAAAAAATAAAAACCCAGCTGCGATTAAATACCACCAAAAGAAAGCTCTATTTGTGGGGAAAAAATTATAAAAATGTAATTTGGGTACAGTGCTGTATGACTGTGCAATTGTCATTCAAAGTGCGTCAACGCCGAAAGCTGAAAATTGGTCTGGGCAGGAGGGGGGTTTAAGTGCCCAGTAAGCAATGGTTAAATGTAACCATATTGCTACAGTTAGAGGCGCCTCTCTTCTCTTTTATACTCAGTTGTGACATGAGGCTACTTGTATATCAAGACATATGCAACACTGGCGAAAGCTTAAAGGTCGGGAGGATTAGCAGCCCCAGATTTTGGGAAATACCATCAGGCGATCTGTATTTCTCGGATGGCAGAGTGGATTCATAATAAAGAGGGGAGAAGCTGGGTAAATGTGGAGATTTCACAAAGCAAGGTAGATTTAGGGAAGATGGTTTGAATACCACGGCAGCACTGAGAATTAGCTAATAGTACAAATCCACTAACTAGAAACACCTTTAAAATTTGAGATGGTTTAGGAAGAAGGCACCATTGGGATCGCAATTCACCACTATTATCGATACTGGGGACAAATTATTTTAAAGCGGGAGTTCCGCCATTTTTTTTTTTTTTATAAAGTCAGCAGCTACAAATACTGCAGCTGCTGGCTTTTGAAATATGGACACTTACCCGTCTAGCGCACCCGCAATGTCGGCACCCAAAAGCCGCTCTGTCGATCGGCTCTCGGGTGCTGCCCCCTACCATCTTCGGTATAGGAATCAGGAAGTGCAAGTCACGCTGCGCAATAAGGATGCTCCCTGCTGTCTCTGGCATCCGTGTGTTTCCCAGCAGACAGCGGGGCGATGACAGGAAGTGGCGTAAATACCTGCAGATTCTGCGGCTATCTATGCCCGGAAGAGGGTGCAGATACCTGTATTATACAGGTATCTGTACCCCCTCCCCCCTGAAAGGTGCCAATTGTGGCACCGGAGGGGGGGAGGGTTCCGATGAGCGCAAGTTCCACTTTAGGGTGGAGCTCCGCTTTAAGCCAGGGAAAGAGGAACACATGTATTTTGTATGTTGTATTTAGATGGGCGAAAAAAGAAGAAGTACTATTACAAGATATAATGAAAGGGAATAGGATTTGCACGTATGAGAAAATTACACAAAAATGGGGAAATATGCCATTAGATAAATGGAGGTACACTCAATTACAGCATTTTACACAATCACAACCACAACCGATACGGGGAAAAGGTCACATGAGGATAATAGAAAATTCTTTCACCCTCTCCTTAGTTTAAATCAAAGTATATCCAAATTTTATAGGATATAATTTTTTACATTTTGCTATAGTAAATATCCCCCAAAAAGATATAAAAAAATATATTTTTTCCTCAGTTTAGGCCGATACGTATTCTTCTACATATTTTTGGTAAAAAAATCGCAATAAGCGATTATTGATTGGTTTGCACAAAAGTTAAGGGGATAGTTTTATGCCATTTTTATTAATATTTTTTTTTTTACTAGTAATGACGGTGATCTGCGATTTTTATCATGACTGTGGCAACATTATGGCGGACACATTAGACATTTTTGAAATTTTTGACACATTTTTGGGACCATTGTCATTTATGCAGCAATCAGTGCTATACAAATGGACTGATTCCTGTGTAAATGACACTGGCAGTGGAGAGGTTAACCACTAGGGGGCAGTGTAGGGGTTAAAGCGGAAGTAAACCCATCGATTTAATAGTCTAAAAAAAAAAGGTAGGCCGTGAATGCTAACTGCACATTGGCTGTGCTCTCAACCAAACAGTCAAACCATCCAATGGCTGGTGTCATAACAGATCACATGTGCAGCACTGTGGCAGTTGAAGATTAAACAGAGGCAAAGATGGCAGCTTCCTTGGCTGAAAACGATAGGGGGGTTTACTTCCACTTTAAGTGTGTCCTGGGGTGTGTTTCTAACTCTGGGGGGGGGGGGGGCGTGGCTACGTGGCACGTCACTGATCTCTGCTCCCGAGTGTGTATATGAGTGTGTACGTGTGTGTACATGTGTGTGTATATGTGTGTGTGTGTACATATGGCTGAATGTGTGTTTACATGTGTCTGCATGCATGTGTACATGTGTCAGTGTGTGTGTATGTGTTTCTACATGTGTTTGTGTGTGTGTGTCTAATGCCCTGTACACACGGTCGGACTTTCCGATGGAAAATGTGCGATTGAATCACGTTGTCGGAAAATCCGATCGTGTGTTGGCTCCATCTGACTTTTTCCGTCGGAATTCCGAAAACACAAAGAGCTGGATGAGAGCTGGATCTAAAATTTTCCGACAACAAAATCTGATCACGGAAATTCCGATCGTGTGTAGACAATTCCGATCGGACAAAGTGCCACGCATGCTCAGAATAAATTACGAGATGAAAGCTATTGGCTAATGCCCTCTTTATAGTCCCGTCGTACGTGTTTTACGTCACCGCGTTTCAGAACGATCAGATTTTGCGAAAACTTTGTGTGACCGTGTTTATGCAAGACAAGTTTGGGCCAAAATCCGACGGATTTTGTCATCAGAATGTCTGATCGTGTGTACAGGGCATTAGTCTGTGTGGGCGTGCGTACACATGTGTTTGTATGTGTGCGTTTAAATGCATGTGTGTGTGTATACATGTGTTTGTAAGTACATGTGTTTGTGTGTGTACATGTGTTTTTTATTGTGTGCATGTGTACACATGTGTTTGTATATGTGTGTTTTAATGTATTTGTTTTAATTTGTGAGTGTTTATACGTGTATATGTATGTATGTATGTATATCTTTTAATCCTGACCCCCCTATTCCTGTACTATCAGGACTGCTTTTTTAGGGCTTGTTCATAATAGCAGCAAGGACTACCTGTCCATTGAAAAGCACACATGATTTGCCCCTTATTTTCAGGAGGAAAAAGTGTGTGTTATATGCCGATAAATATGGTAAATGCTACATCAATCCTCTGCCCTTACTCAAGATGGCCACGGCTAAAAATTGTCCCAAACCATACAGGCCCGATGCCTGTATACTTAGATGTGCCTCTTTTAATCCTCAACCATGTGAGTTGCTAAATGTTGTACCTTCATTAAATGTAACCATATTACTACACTTAGAGGCTCCTCTCTTTTCTTTTATACTCTGTAGCTCCTGCTGGATTTTGCTTCTAATCCCCTTGTGGAGGCTTCCATTTGTGGATGGACATGGGCTAGCACAGAGGTAATGTATTTAAGAAAGAAGCAACACACCATGAAATTCAAATAAATGAACCTTTATTATGGGATATATATGGCCACGGTGTTATCCCAGAGGGGGGTTAAATATTCAACATTAAGTAAATATAAAATAATGTCAAGCCATTCTGGCCAAAAATTAAATAAAATAGATGATGTCCATCCAAAATATTGGACGACTACTCCCCCATAGGGACAACAACATGACTTCTATCTAATGGGAAAATTCAGGGCGGGCGGGTGGGCGTCGCTTGTCCTGTGAGACGGTCTGTGAAACTCCTGTGTTCCCAATCCTTAAATAGGCTTCCTCAGCGCGGGCCCTGGATACAGCCCGAATTAACCAATCCTTAGTCAGCATTGTTGCACCAATCGCATCACTGTTGCTGCCCTTGGTAACGGCAGAAAATAGCAGCAACCTATAAAATACAAAAAGGGGAGGGGAAAACATGCAGCATCTCCCTCTGAGCCATCCCATGTGGGCCCCTGCATACTGCTCTGACCCTTCATGGGCTAGCACAGAGGTAATGTATTTAAGAAAGAAGCAACACACCATGAAATTCAAATAAATGAACCTTTATTATGGGATATATATGGCCACGGTGTTATCCCAGAGGGGGGTTAAATATTCAACATTAAGTAAATATAAAATAATGTCAAGCCATTCTGGCCAAAACTTAAATAAAATAGATGATGTCCATCCAAAATATTGGACGACTACTCCCCACCGGCTGAGGCCGACTGGGAACCAAAGGCCGAGGCCCCCCCCCAACACCGTGGCTGACTCTATCAAACTTTGCAAACCCATATTAAATATGTCCAAACCAATTTCAGATAAGTGAACCATGTCTTCCCGAAACAGACCAGGAATAAAACCTTCCAATTCCACATGCCGGAAGGATATATCCCCGGATGATACCAAAAAACTATGAACTGTCCTATTGAGTCGCTTTCTGATTCTATCGACATAGGACAGGCTTCCAGAAGGAGCCCATAATAGCCGAGGAATCATTTCCGAAAACGCTAATGTTACAGAAGGAAACATAGACTTAATAACTTTCAGATCCCTCTTCATCTCACATAATAGTTCCCAAGTACCAACTTTACCCAAGTCATTAGCCCCTATATGTAAGACCAATACCCGAGGCGGAGGCCAAGATTCTGCTAGATGGACTAAGTGAGAAACTAAATTACGCCAACGGAAACCCCTAACACCTGACCATAAGATTTGGAAGGAACCTGAATCTAGTCCTAAATTGGCGGAATAGGTCCTGGCATCCGCATGCTTGGCCGCCCAAAAAATGTAAGAGTGACCTACAATCCATATGACCGATTTATTGGAATCTGAAAAAGAAAGTCACAGAGTTAGCATATCAGGGCGAACATATATCTTATATCTATTGCTAGCCCAACGGCCTACCTTCTTTAGTCCATCAGCAGAAAAGCCTAATGCGTCGGCTGTCGTGGCTGCCCCAATCCGAAAAGAATGGGAGGAAAAACAAAAGTTTGACAAATTTAGTCGCTTCAAACAGGCAGCCAGGACAGCCGAGAATTGAAACCTGGACAAGGAGGACAGGTCTTGATGGATAAAAAATGAATCTGAAAAGACTGGCCGAAGCGCCATAAAACTGGAGACCAATAAAAAGGGGCATATTGATGAGTTACCCGATTTTGATAAAGAAATCCAATGCCCCACACCGGATGGTGCGGTCTTTGAACGACAGAGAAAAAGGTTAACAGATTGCGCTTCTAGTATAACATGGCCCCATCGCAGAAAGGATGAAGAAAACCTATTTGGGGCAGTGAATTCTCCCAGCCTCAAGGCTCCGAAGAAAGCCACCGAAAAAGCAGCCCTAAACAATGCAGTCTCGTATTCTGAAACGCAAACCTCACCCAATACCCAAATTAGATCTGCTAACATGGATACCGAAATAGGGCGCCTATTATCACTTGAAGGCCTAGCCTTCCTAAAACCTTTCAGAACTTGATTCACTTGGAAAAAGGACGTTAAAGCTGAAACCCCGGCAAATTTGAGAAAAAAGGATACACCTGCCAAAATTCTACTGACAGACGCCGGGCTCAAGTTGGCCTGCATTAGATACGATACAAAGGACAACGCCACGTAAGAGGAGACACCTAACGTATCTATACCGTATTGTTGGCAAAAATCTAGCCATTTTGACCAAGAAAGGCGATAGTCCGCCCAAGTTTTTAACGATACCGAGTTCTTAAGGTTCCTGAGCATCAGCTCCAGATTAAGCCCCAGAGGAAAGCTGGGCACGGGGTTCCCAAAAGATCCGCCGCTGGAGCCAATTCCCGAAACTTCTTGAACTGTGAACGAGACAAAGAATCAGCAATATTATTCTTACAGCCAGCAATGTGATCTGCTTTCAACCATATGTTAAAACGCATGCAATGTAAGACTAAGAAGCGTAACAATTTTAACACCGGTTCTGATTTGGACGATAGAGAATTATCTGCCTGCATAACACCCTTGTTATCTGTCCGAACCAATACCCTTCGGTTAGAAAAATGTTCTACCCAAATTACTAACGCAACTATGACAGGGAATAGTTCCAAAAGGACCAAATTCTGTAGAATATCCTTCTGCAACCACTCCCGGTGCCATAACTCGGAACACCAATGTCCGCTCAAAAAGGCGCCGAAACCCACCGACCCAGCTGCATCTGTAAAGAAATTCAGCTGGTCATTTAAGGCAAAATCTTGTTGCCATATTGTCGACCCATTGAAGTTGTTCAAAAAGGTATCCCAAACCTTGAGATCCTCCTTGATGCCTTTAGAAAGTCGAACATGGCAATAGGGGTTGGAGAACCCACTTAATGCCAATGAAAATCTGCGGGAGAAAACCCGAGCCATAGGAATCACCCTTGCCGCGAAGGCAAATAAACCCATTAATGATTGAGCTTCCTTCAAAAGAACTTTCTTCTTCCCAAGGAAAGACCCAATCATGGACTTCATCTTATCCAACTTCAAAGGGGGTAACCTAAACTCCATTAATACAGAATCTATGGTGATGCCTAGGAACTCAATCGTAGAGGAGGGAAAAACAGTTTTTTCCGCTGCCAGGGGAACCCCAAAAGTTGCACACATATCAAAGAATAAATTTAATGATCGCAAACAATCCGATGAAGAGGGGGGGCCAACAAATAAAAAATCATCTAAATAATGGAGAAACCCCCCACCCGGAAACATTTCGGACAAAACCCAGTGCAAAAACGTGGCGAAAGCCTCAAAATAAAAACAAGATAAAGAAAAACCCATGGGCATACATTTGTCGAAAAAATATTGCTCCTAAAAATGAAAGCCAAGTGAATTGAAACCTTGAGGATGGACTGGCAGCAAACAAAAGGCTGATTTAATATCAGCTTTGGCTAGGAGAGAGCCCGGTCCGAAATTCCTCAAATAATCAAGGCCTCATCGAATGAGGAATAACTAACTGGAGCTTCGATACCTATAACCTCGTCATTAAGGGAAGTCCCTGGTGGATAGGATAAATGGTGAATCATGCGGAAGGAACCGACCTCCTTTTTAGGTACTAAACCTACAGGAGAAAGTCTGAAATTGGGGAAGGGGGGAGCAGAGAAGGGGCCTGCAATCCTCCCTTCTGCCAATTCTAGCGCAATTTTGGCTTGCACTACTGATGGCTGCAGGTAAATAGACTTAAGATTGTTTACTAGCGTGCAACCTTTACCAGAGAATTGAGGAACCAAAAAACCTTCCTTAAAACCTTCAATTAGCAGAACCGCCATCTTGCGGTCGGGGTAACGCTCTAACCATGGAAGCATTCTTTGCAGATTCACTGGGGTCAGTGCCCTTCCCAGCACTGTGCCCGGGCATAGGTTGCAAGCTGGCTGCTGCAGCCTTACGGAAACATCTATTTGCTGCGTGCGTACCAGAGCAGTACGAGCATTCATGCTTGTATTTACAGTTGTTGAGGAACTTGCACTGTCCTTCGTTAAAGGAAAAACAAAATCCTTTCCGAAAAGTATGTGGACTAGGGTTAGGCCGAGGAACAAATTGTTTTGGTGGAAGCATGAGATTTAACCATAATCCCACATCCTTGGACCCCCAATGTAAAGAGGGGTGGACTGCCAATTTCTGACGAAAGTTCTCGTCATATGTAAATCAAGCAGAACCACCAAAGTGACGAAAAGCCTCGGCAATGATGTCTAAATGCTGGAATAGACCTGAGCACTTTGCAGGAAAACGCTCACCCATAACAGCAGAGTATATGCAAAATGCTTGCAACCAGTTTTGAAATGTCTTAGGGATAGCCCGACGTCTATCCTCCTCCCCTGACTGTTTATCAACTTTAGCCAAAAATTCCTTGGAAGCTGGCAGCAGTGATAAAATATCTAGGAATTCCCCTCTCCAGATTTTTTCTTTCACTGATTTCGGCAGGTGGAAACCTAAAGGGGAAAGCTCGCATGGCAGCGGTTCTTTGAATGAGGTTTCACCAACTGTAGCCGCAGAAGGCCTAATGGGCAACAAGGGGTTAAAACACAAAGGACTTATAAATTGCGGCCTCTCTGCCATAACACAGTCCTCCTTAGGAGACTCACCCAAATTCTGCCACACTGCATTAGCATCCTCCATATAATTTGAAAACTGCATGGAGTTCCCACCAGCACCACTAGAGTGTGCCCCTGAGTTAACATCAACATTGTGTTGTAAATCATAAGTAGGGATGAGCCGAACACCCCCGGGTTCGGTTCGAACCAGAACCTTCGAACGGACCGAAAGTTCGCGCGAATTTTCGAACCCTATACGTTATAATGGACGCGAACGTTCGAAATCAAAAGTGCTAATTACAACGGCCAATATGCATGTTAATGTCATAAAACAGGTTTGGGGACCCGGGTCCTGCCCCAGGGGACATATATCAATGCAAAAAGAACTTTTAAAAACTAACGTTTTTTCGGGAGCAGTCATTTTAATGATGCATAAAGTGAAAAAAAAAAAGTGACATTTTCCTTTAAATATGGTACCTGGGGGGTGTCCAAAGTATGCCTGTGAAGTGGCATGTGTTTCCCGTGTTTAGAACTGTCCTTGCACAAAATGACATTTGTAAAGGAAAAAAAGAAGCCATTTAAAACCACTTGCGGCTTTAGGTTTGTTCTTAAGTAGAATCTGAACAGGTACATTATGAAGTGTAGCTCCATCCCAAAAAAATCTATTTTTAAGCTTTTTGGAGAACATAGGGAGGGGTTATCACCCCTGTAACATTTGCTGTCTTTGCACATCTGTTCAGAACATGTCACCTCACTTTCCGTCCCAATGACAAATGTTTTTGGAAAAGTGGGGTTTTAATTGAAACAAGGATTGGTGATAAAGTATCAGTAGAGAGGAGATACCTTTTTCCCAAATTAAATCTAACAGGATAGAATTTCCCTTCCTAGGGGTAGATTTCCTCTCACTTCCTGTTTTCCATTTGCAAGTAGGAGTCGTTTGTAAGTTGGATGTTTGAAAGTAGGGGCCTGGCGTATATACTCTGCAGAAATTTGCCCTATTAGATGTTGGTGTAGCCACAAGACTGGTGGGCACAGGAATGGGCCCTGCTGTGAGTTAATAGATCAAGATTTGTAATTGCATGCACCTGTTGAACAGGGCAGAAAAATTGGGGGTGGTGGACGGTTTTGCCACAAGACTGTAAGCTCTCACAGTTACTCTTGGTGGGCGCAGGAATGGGCCCTGCTGTGAGTTATTAGATCAAGATTTGTAATTGCAAGCACCTGATGAACAGGGCAGAAAAATTGGGCCTTTGGCGGTGGTGGTGGACGGTGTTGCCACAAGACTGTAGGCCCTCATAGTTACTCTTGGTGGGCGCAGGAATGGGCCCTGCTGTGAGTTATTAGATCAAGATTTGTAATTGCAAGCACCTGATGAACAGGGCAGAAAAATTGGGCCTTTGGCGGTGGTGGTGGACGGTGTTGCCACAAGACTGCAGGCCCTCATAGTTACTCTTGGTGGGCGCAGGAATGGGCCCTGCTGTGAACTATTAGATCAAGATTTGTAATTACCCGCCCCTGTTAAACAGGGGCTGAAAAATTGTGCCTTAGGCACTGGTGCTGGTGCCACAACACTGCAACCCCTCACAGAGACTGTACTTGGAGCACAGCAGTCACACGTGTTGCGAAGCATTTTTTTAAAAAATTGTAAGTACACGCCCCTGTTAAACAGGGGCTGAAAAATTGTGCCTTAGGCACTGGTGCTGGTGCCACAACACTGCAACCCGGCCCTCACAGATACTGTACTTGGAGCACAGCAGTCACACGTGTTGCGAAGAATTTTTTTTTAAAAAATTGTAAGTACACGCCCCTGTTAAACAGGGGCTGAAAAATTGTGCCTTAGGCACTGGTGCTGGTGCCACAACACTGCAACCGGCCCTCACAGATACTGTACTTGGAGCACAGCAGTCACACGTGTTGCGAAGCATTTTTTTAAAAAATTGTAAGTACACGCCCCTGTTAAACAGGGGCTGAAAAATTGTGCCTTAGGCACTGGTGCCACAACACTGCAACACGGCCCTCACAGAGACTGTACTTGGAGCACAGCAGTCACACGTGTTGCGAAGCATTTTTTTTTTAAAAATTGTAAGTACACGCCCCTGTTAAACAGGGGCTGAAAAATTGTGCCTTAGGCACTGGTGCTGGTGCCACAACACTGCAACACGGCCCTCTCAGAGACTGTACTTGGAGCACAGCAGTCACACGTGTTGCGAAGCATTTTTTTTTAAAAATTGTAAGTACACGCCCCTGTTAAACAGGGGCTGAAAAATTGTGCCTTAGGCACTGGTGTGGTGGCATGGATCATTGAGGAGGAGGAAGAGGATAGTCAGTGAACATAAGAGGACAGTCACTCAGCATCAGCATAGGCAGTCTTGAAGGGATGTGACATTAAAAATTATTCGGTTATATCCGCCTCAGGTGCCTGGTAGCTGGTGGTGATCCAAGACTGATTCATTTTGATGAATGTCAGTCGATCAACCGAGGCGGTGGACAGGCGCACCCTATGATCAGTCACAAATCCTCCAGCAGCACTGAATGTGCGTTCGGAAAGAACGCTGGAGGCAGGACAGGCCAGTAGCTCAATTGCATACTGTGCAAGCTCTGGCCAGTGATCCATCCTCAGGACCCAGTAAGCCAGAGGATTTTCGGTGGGAAAGGTGTCCAAGTCTGACCTTGCCCCAAGGTATTCCTGCACCATGTATATCAGACGCTGGCGATGGTTGCTGGAACCGATCATACCTTGGGGCTGCGGACTAAAAAATTGTCTGAACGCATCGGTCAGACGTCCACCTTCCCCACCGCTCCTTCTGCCACTGACCGAAGCCTCAGCAACTCGTCGCCCAGGACCAGGAGTTTGTAGCCTCCCAGTTTCTGGGAACGCGTTGCACAGACCTTTCTGCAAGGCCTCCCTGAGATGTCTCATCCTCTGCTCCCTCTGCGACGGCAAGATAAGGTCCGCAACCTTACCCTTGTACCGCGGATCAAGGAGAGTGGCCAGCCAGTAATGGTCCCTCTCCTTGATCCGAAGAACACGAGGATCCTTCCGCAGGCTTTGCAGGATCAGGGAGGCCATGCAGCGTAGGTTAGCTGAGGCATTCGGTCCGGAGTCTTCTGGGTCACTGAGGATGACATGATCGCCAGCCACCTCCTCCCAGCCACGTACAAGTCCACTGGCTTGTTGGGACTGTACATCATCCCTAAAAGACTGCTGCTGCTGATGCTGAGTGCCAGGCTCCACCTCCATGCTCACACAATCCTCCTCCTCCTCCTCCTCCTCCTCCTCCCTCCTCCTCATCCTCTTCCTGTGTGATGGGTGGGACAGAAGGAACACTGTCCGGATAAAGGGGGCCTTGAGAGGCAAGGAAGTCCTCCTCTTCCTGCCTCTGTTCTGCCTCAAGTGCCCTGTCCATTATCCCACGCAGCGTATGCTCCAACAGGTGGACAAGAGGGACAGTGTCACTGATGCATGCACTGTCACTGCTCACCATCCTCGTGGCCTCCTCAAATGGTGAGAGGACAGTGCATGCATCCCTGATCATGCTCCACTGACGTGGGGAAAAAAAACCAAGCTCCCCTGACCCTGTCCTGGTGCCGTAGTCGCAAAGGTACTCATTGATGGCCCTCTGCTGCGTGTGCAGTCGCTGCAGCATGGCCAACGTTGAGTTCCACCTGGTGGGCATGTCAGATATTAGGCGGTTCTTGGGCAGGTTCAGCTCCTTTTGCAGCTCAGTCAGCCGAGCACTGGCATTATAAGATCGGCGGAAATGCACACAGACTTTCCTGGCCTGCCTCAGGACATCCTGTAAGCCTGGGAACCTGCCCAAGAACCGCTGCACCACCAGGTTGAGGACGTGAGCCATGCAGGGCACATGGGTGAGCTGCCCCTGTCGCAGGGCGGAGAGGAGGTTGGTGCCATTGTCAGAAACGACCATTCCTGGCTTAAGCTGACGTGGCGTCAACCACCTCTCGGCCTGCCCCTGCAGAGCTGCCAGAACCTCTGGCCCAGTGTGGCTCCTGTCCCCCAAACACACCAGCGCAAGCACGGCATGGCATCTTTTTGCCTGCGTACTTGCGTAGCCCCTTGTACGCCTACGGAGCACCGCTGGTTCCAAGGACAGAGCACTGGAGGAAGAAGAAGAGGAGGGGGTGGAGGAGAGAGGTGTGTCACAACCAGTAGCAGTAGTCGCGTTTTGGAGGCGTGGTGGCGGAACAACCTCCAACACTACTGCACCTTGTCCTGCATCCCTCCCAGCTGCCAATAGAGTGACCCAATGGGCCTTGAAAGAAAGGTACCGTCCCTGTCCATGCCTGCTGGACCATGAGTCAGCGGTAATATGCACCTTACCGCTGACCGCCCTGTCCAGCGAGGCATGGACATTGCCCTCCACATGCCGGTAGAGAGACGGAATCGCCTTCCGCGAGAAAAAGTGGCGTTTGGGAACCTGCCACTGAGGAACCGCACATTGAACAAACTCACGGAAGGGGGCCGAGTCTACCAACTGAAAAGGCAGCAGTTGAAGTGCTAGCAATTTAGCAAGGCTAGCATTCAACCGCTGGGCATGTGGATGGCTGGGAGTGTACTTCTTTCTACGGTCCAGCAGCTGGGGCAGGGAAATTTGCCTGCTGCATTCGGACGTTGGTGTACTGCAAGTACTTGGTTGTGACACACCGAATTCTACACCTTCAGTCCTCTCAGAGCAGCTTTCAGAGAGGACTGAAGGTGTAGTGGGGATGGAGATCCCAGCTGAGGAGGAGCAAGGAGAGGTCCGCTTAGTTCTTTGGTGTGGGTCTTTTATGTGTGCCTGCCAACGAGCTGCATGGCAGGTCGCCATATGTCTGGTCATGCTTGTCTGATAACGTGCAGAGGCAGCGCCCTGCACAGGCGGAGCTCTGCGGTGTTGTACAGTTGCTGTGCTGGCCTCTACCTGGCCTCCAGGGGGCATCCTGCCTCGTTGGACATGTGACGCCGCATCCTCCTCCTCCTCGTCCTCCTCCTCATCCTCTCTCCCTTGAGGCACCCACGTGGAGTCAGTGACCTCATCATCCCCTCCCTCTTCACCACTAGAGCAAACCTGGCAGTAAGCTGCAGCTGGTGGAACTGTACTGCCAGATTCCTCAAGCTGGGTATCGTCATCCGAGCCTTCGAATCGTTGGGCATCCTCCTGGAGCATGTACCCAACACTGTGCTCAAAGAGTTCGGGGGACTCCTCAGGAGGACATGGTGGGTCTAGGGAAGGGGTGGCTGATGATGCTCTGTCAGTACCCTGAGCCTGGGTGAGAGAGGATGAGGAGGATGAGGAGGGCTTGGTCATCCATTCTACCAAGCCTTCAGCATGATGCGGCTCCACATGTCCAGCTGCCGAAAACAAAGACGCGCGTGTCCCATGGCCACGTGCTGATGACGATGCACGACCACGTCCACGTCCACGGCCACGTCCACTAGAAACAGAGCCTGCCTGCCCTGTGTTCTTGGCTCTGCACGCTCTGCCTCCCCTTGGCGGTCTTCCAGCCATTGTAGTCGGTAGTCCTGTGGGTGCTGCTGAGAAGAAAATATAGGAGCTCTGTGTGATGCCACTAACACACTAGAAGTCCTATGGGTGCTTCTGCAAAGAAAATAGAGGAGCTCTGTGTGATGCCACTAACACACTAGAAGTCCTGTGGGTGCTGCTGAGAAGAATATATAGGAGCTCTGTGTGATGCCACTAACACACTAGAAGTCCTGTGGGTGCTGCTGAGAAGAATATATAGGAGCTCTGTGTGATGCCACTAACACACTAGAAGTCCTGTGGGTGCTGCTGAGAAGAATATATAGGAGCTCTGTGTGATGCCACTAACACACTAGAAGTCCTGTGGGTGCTGCTGAGAAGAATATATAGGAGCTCTGTGTGATGCCACTAACACACTAGAAGTCCTATGGGTGCTTCTGCAAAGAAAATAGAGGAGCTCTGTGTGATGCCACTAACACACTAGAAGTCCTGTGGGTGCTTATGCAAAGAAAATAGAGGAGCTCTGTGTGATGCCACTAACACACTAGAAGTCCTGTGGGTGCTGCTGAGAAGAATATATAGGAGCTCTGTGTGTGTAATGGGACTAACACACTTCAAGTCCTATAGGTGCTTCTGGGAACAAAATATAGCTCTGTGTGTGTGATGGGACTAACACACTTCAAGTCCTATAGGTGCTTCTGGGAACAAAATATAGCTCTGTGTGTGTGATGGGACTAACACACTTCAAGTCCTATAGGTGCTTCTGGGAAGAAAATATAGCTCTGTGTGTGTAATGGGACTAACACACTTCAAGTCCTATAGGTGCTTCTGGGAAGAAAATATAGCTCTGTGTGTGTAATGGGACTAACACACTTCAAGTCCTATAGGTGCTTCTGGGAAGAAAATATAGCTCTGTGTGTGTGATGGGACTAACACACTTCAAGTCCTATAGGTGCTTCTGGGAACAAAATATAGCTCTGTGTGTGTAATGGGACTAACACACTTCAAGTCCTATAGGTGCTTCTGGGAAGAAAATATAGCTCTGTGTGTGTGATGGGACTAACACACTTCAAGTCCTATAGGTGCTTCTGGGAACAAAATATAGCTCTGTGTGTGTGATGGGACTAACACACTTCAAGTCCTATAGGTGCTTCTGGGAAGAAAATATAGCTCTGTGTGTGTAATGGGACTAACACACTTCAAGTCCTATAGGTGCTTCTGGGAAGAAAATATAGCTCTGTGTGTGTAATGGGACTAACACACTTCAAGTCCTATAGGAGCTTCTGGGAAGAAAATATAGCTCTGTGTGTGTGATGGGACTAACACACTTCAAGTCCTATAGGTGCTTCTGGGAACAAAATATAGCTCTGTGTGTGTAATGGGACTAACACACTTCAAGTCCTATAGGTGCTTCTGGGAAGAAAATATAGCTCTGTGTGTGTGATGGGACTAACACACTTCAAGTCCTATAGGTGCTTCTGGGAACAAAATATAGCTCTGTGTGTGTGATGGGACTAACACACTTCAAGTCCTATAGGTGCTTCTGGGAACAAAATATAGCTCTGTGTGTGTAATGGGACTAACACACTTCAAGTCCTATAGGTGCTTCTGGGAAGAAAATATAGCTCTGTGTGTGTAATGGGACTAACACACTTCAAGTCCTATAGGTGCTTCTGGGAACAAAATATAGCTCTGTGTGTGTGATGGGACTAACACACTTCAAGTCCTATAGGTGCTTCTGGGAAGAAAAATATAGCTCTGTGTGTGTGATGGGACTAACACACTTCAAGTCCTATAGGTGCTTCTGGGAACAAAATATAGCTCTGTGTGTGTGATGGGACTAACACACTTCAAGTCCTATAGGTGCTTCTGGGAAGAAAATATAGCTCTGTGTGTGTAATGGGACTAACACACTTCAAGTCCTATAGGTGCTTCTGGGAACAAAATATAGCTCTGTGTGTGTGATGGGACTAACACACTTCAAGTCCTATAGGTGCTTCTGGGAACAAAATATAGCTCTGTGTGTGTAATGGGACTAACACACTTCAAGTCCTATAGGTGCTTCTGGGAAGAAAATATAGCTCTGTGTGTGTAATGGGACTAACACACTTCAAGTCCTATAGGTGCTTCTGGGAACAAAATATAGCTCTGTGTGTGTGATGGGACTAACACACTTCAAGTCCTATAGGTGCTTCTGGGAAGAAAATATAGCTCTGTGTGTGTGATGGGACTAACACACTTCAAGTCCTATAGGTGCTTCTGGGAACAAAATATAGCTCTGTGTGTGTGATGGGACTAACACACTTCAAGTCCTATAGGTGCTTCTGGGAACAAAATATAGCTCTGTGTGTGTAATGGGACTAACACACTTCAAGTCCTATAGGTGCTTCTGGGAACAAAATATAGCTCTGTGTGTGTGATGGGACTAACACACTTCAAGTCCTATAGGTGCTTCTGGGAAGAAAATATAGCTCTGTGTGTGTGATGGGACTAACACACTTCAAGTCCTATAGGTGCTTCTGGGAACAAAATATAGCTCTGTGTGTGTAATGGGACTAACACACTTCAAGTCCTATAGGTGCTTCTGGGAACAAAATATAGCTCTGTGTGTGTGATGGGACTAACACACTTCAAGTCCTATAGGTGCTTCTGGGAACAAAATATAGCTCTGTGTGTGTAATGGGACTAACACACTTCAAGTCCTATAGGTGCTTCTGGGAACAAAATATAGCTCTGTGTGTGTGATGGGACTAACACACTTCAAGTCCTATAGGTGCTTCTGGGAAGAAAATATAGCTCTGTGTGTGTGATGGGACTAACACACTTCAAGTCCTATAGGTGCTTCTGGGAACAAAATATAGCTCTGTGTGTGTAATGGGACTAACACACTTCAAGTCCTATAGGTGCTTCTGGGAACAAAATATAGCTCTGTGTGTGTGATGGGACTAACACACTTCAAGTCCTATAGGTGCTTCTGGGAAGAAAATATAGCTCTGTGTGTGTGATGGGACTAACACACTTCAAGTCCTATAGGTGCTTCTGGGAACAAAATATAGCTCTGTGTGTGTGATGGGACTAACACACTTCAAGTCCTATAGGTGCTTCTGGGAAGAAAATATAGCTCTGTGTGTGTAATGGGACTAACACACTTCAAGTCCTATAGGTGCTTCTGGGAACAAAATATAGCTCTGTGTGTGTGATGGGACTAACACACTTCAAGTCCTATAGGTGCTTCTGGGAACAAAATATAGCTCTGTGTGTGTGATGGGACTAACACACTTATAGTCCTATAGGTGCTTCTGGGAAGAAAATATAGCTCTGTGTGTGTGATGGGACTAACACACTTCAAGTCCTATAGGTGCTTCTGGGAACAAAATATAGCTCTGTGTGTGTGATGGGACTAACACACTTCAAGTCCTATAGGTGCTTCTGGGAAGAAAATATAGCTCTGTGTGTGTGATGGGACTAACACACTTCAAGTCCTATAGGTGCTTCTGGGAACAAAATATAGCTCTGTGTGTGTGATGGGACTAACACACTTCAAGTCCTATAGGTGCTTCTGGGAAGAAAATATAGCTCTGTGTGTGTAATGGGACTAACACACTTCAAGTCCTATAGGTGCTTCTGGGAACAAAATATAGCTCTGTGTGTGTGATGGGACTAACACACTTCAAGTCCTATAGGTGCTTCTGGGAACAAAATATAGCTCTGTGTGTGTAATGGGACTAACACACTTCAAGTCCTATAGGTGCTTCTGGGAAGAAAATATAGCTCTGTGTGTGTAATGGGACTAACACACTTCAAGTCCTATAGGTGCTTCTGGGAAGAAAATATAGCTCTGTGTGTGTAATGGGACTAACACACTTCAAGTCCTATAGGTGCCTCTGGGAACAAAATATAGGAGCTCTGCCTGCCTGCCACGAACACACTACAAGTCCTATAGGTGCTTCTGGTAACAAAATATAGGAGCTCTGCCTGCCTGCCACTAACACACTACAAGTCCTATAGGTGCTTCTGGTAACAAAATATAGGAGCTCTGCCTGCCTGCCACGAACACACTACAAGTCCTATAGGTGCTTCTGGTAACAAAATATAGGAGCTCTGCCTGCCTGCCACTAACACACTACAAGTCCTATAGGTGCTTCTGGTAACAAAATATAGGAGCTCTGCCTGCCTGCCACTAACACACTACAAGTCCTATAGGTGCTTCTGGTAACAAAATATAGGAGCTCTGCCTGCCTGCCACGAGCACACTACAAGCCCCTCTTTGTCAATCAATCTTTGTAACTGAATCTATCTAACTCAATCTCTGTAAGTGAATCTCTCTAACTATCTAAATGCAGCAGAGTGTCACAGAAACAGCCTGCTCAATCTGCGCCGGAACAGCATGTGACCGGCGCAGACGGCGTGGCGGCGTTTTATAGGGGGGGGCGTGTACTACAGCCCCTGAGCTGTAATTGGCTACAGGCGTCCTGCCTGTAGCCAATTATGGCTCTTCGAGTTTCCGGGGCTGTGATTGGCCAAGCATGCGGGGTCACAGTGCATGCTTGGCCAATCATCAGCCAGCAATGCACTGCGTCGGCCGCGCCGGCCGCAATGCATTGCGGGGCCGCTCGCATCACACGAACGTGATGCGAGCGGCCAAAATAGTTCTGGGCTCGCCGAGCGAGCGAACGCCCGGTGCTCGATGCGAACGTGGGTTCGCATCGAGCACCGGGCCCATCCTTAATCATAAGCACCAGATAACTGTGCTCTCCTGTTAATATTATCAGCGCCACTTGCGTGCACTCCTGTATTTTTTAAAGCAGTGACATTCCTGTGAGGTGATTGACACACATTCCCAGCACCAGTGACCTGTGCTCCTTGTTCTCTATTTAACACTGCACCAGTGACCTGTGCCCCTTGTTCTCTATTCAATAGTGCACCAGTAGCCTGTGCCCCTTTAAATTGATGTAAAACATTATATAAGGAATTCACCAGCAAAGACACCTCAGACACAGGAGAATGTACCACATGCTCACCACATTGCAAAGCGAACTGCTCACTCTCTTCAACCTGAAGCTGAGTAGCGCTACTCCCTCTCAGCAGAGGAGCCCCTTGTGACACATCTTCTTTAGCTCTCGCCTCAGACAGCTGAGGGGAAGCCCCTGCTCTAGTCTTCTTCTTCCTTCTACTAGGTTGCTGGCGAGTCCCGCCTCCGGCTGAGGCGGACTGTCCATCCATCATGGCGACAGGTGGGGCGTCACCGCAGGCGGAGTCGAGGTCTGTTCCTCCTCTAGGCAGCGTAGTAACCATTCTTCACCGCCGCTCGTCTCTGCCTTCTCGAGCAAGCGGCATAGCAGCGCCTCACGAGCTCCTGGCGAACGGCGCTTCATGCTGGGAGAGCTGCACTTCCACTCCGTCGCTTGTCCTGTGAGACGGTCTGTGAAACTCCTGTGTTCCCAATCCTTAAATAGGCTTCCTCAGCGCGGGCCCTGGATACAGCCCGAATTAACCAATCCTCAGTCAGCATTGTTGCACCAATCGCATCACTGTTGCTGCCCTTGGTAACGGCAGAAAATAGCAGCAACCTATAAAATACAAAAAGGGGAGGGGAAAACATGCAGCATCTCCCTCTGAGCCATCCCATGTGGGCCCCTGCATACTGCTCTGACCCTTCATTTTATGGTTACACAACCTGATTACATTGCTATAATCTTTTTATATGGACTATAAACTGAAATACCTATAAATAAATGGTTGTGGAACGAATCATCTGAGTTTCCATTATTTCTTATGGGGAAATTTGCTTTGATATTCAAGTGCTTTGGATTACAAGCATGTTTCTGGAATGAATTATGCTTACAATCCAAGGTTTTACTGTATTCTGTTTGGTTATGTGCTGTATATTGATTCTGAAAAACACAGTAATAAGAATATATCCAGCCTTATGTATATGATACGGCATTTTCTAAAATCAATATATTCGGTTTGACTTTGTATGCGTTATATCCATCTACAGGAGATAACCTTTGGTTCCAGCAGAGCCAAAGATTGCCTGTTTTGAACATTTCTACTAAATCCAAAAAATTCTCATGGCAGAAAATAACAACTTTGAAAAAACAGGTAATGTGTCATCCTTCTGAAAATGTACATTTTCAAAACACAGAAGCCATAGCATGGGCATGGCAGCCAGGCAATTTCAGAAGATGGGATTAGCAACAGAAGCCTAAATTAATTTCATGAAAATAATTCTTTAACTACACACACTCCACAAACCTCACCCTGGATAGATTATACTTACATGTCCCTGATCCATCAAAATATCACCCAAAGAGCTTACTGTCAAAATCTCTTGACCGGGGCCCAGCTTTTCATAGGATTTAATGGAGAGGGCATAGGATATTCCTAAACCCATACAAGTGATTCTGCATCTTTTTGGGCAATATTTTGCTAGATTGGGGATAGACAAGCATTGGGCTCAGTGATGATGGGCTTTTCCTTGATTCAAGTGGGTTTTGCATCCCCATTCAAGTCTGTAGGATAAGTATGATATAAAAAAGACACTCATTGCCATCATATGTGATGTTTACAAAACAAGAAAAAAAGGAAATGTCAGATTATATTGGCAGATATAGTTATTGCGCAATTAATCAAATCCAATTTTATATTAACCACCTCAATACAGTGCATTTTCACCCCCTTCCTGACCAAGCCATTTTTCAGCTTTCAACGCTGTCACATTTTGAAAGACAATTGCGCAGTCATACTACACTGTACCCAGATGAAATTGTTATCATTTTGTCCCCATAAATAGAGCTTTCTTTTGGTGGTATTTGATCACCTCTGCGGTTTTTATTTTTTGCGCTATAAACAAAAGAACAGCTCCATGAGATGGGGAGGCAGGACGTGAGGACGTAGGGCGGTGATGCACCATAGAGGAAGGGACTGGACCTAGGGAATGACGGCCGGACGGAGCGGAGGAGGTGCACGCCGGGTGAAGCCCAGTGTTTGAGAGGAGCACGGGATCCGGCTAGGCTAAGCGGGACATAGAGACGCTCGCAACGGACAACATCAAGGAAGCAGCCGGATAGATGGGAGCGAGTCCTCGCTCTCCCCCCCACTAGCTGCCATCACCTCCCCACCCCTCACCTTGTCACTGGTAAAGCGCCGGCTTATTGGAAAGCGAAAGTGAAACTGCAACCTATCCCCAGACAGGATACAAACAACGGAGAAAACAGCGTGGAAGGGTAAGACCCCATGGAAGGGGGAGAAAGTAAAATAAAAGGCTTCTCCAGGATGGGGTAAGTGAACATGCACTACAAGAAACTCGGTTGCTGTGTATCTTTAAGGTGATTATGTAAATGTCGAGTGCAAGTATACTAGCAGCAATAGTGGAAAGAAAGCAAATATCACTGCCACGTCGAGGAGAAGGGAGAAGGAGATTTGTAGCTACCAGAGGAGAGAGGGGTGGAGAGGGAAGGAGGAGGAACAGTCGCCCTTATTATTAAAGAGCAAAAAAGCAATACTGAACAGCGAAAATGCTGGGCCCCATCTCTTTGAACAATGGACAGGTCGTGAAGCGGGTAGGACATTGAGGTGGGGTAAGAAGATATCCCCGGCGACTGGAAACTCTGCAAGGAGGGTTAAAACCCTCTCCTAGGAGAGCGATAGAACACGGAATGCTATTTTATAAGGGGGCTACAAAGATTGAAGTGAAATCCATTCCCCTGGTTTACCTGCTCTCTCTCGTTTCCTAAATGCTCTATTGTTTATACAAGAAGAGGTGCAGGAATACACAAAGGACAGAAATAAGGGATAGAAGAGAGGGATAGACCCCTGCTCGCCCCCCACCGAGGACCCCCCCCGCCCCCATTCCAAATATTCGAGGGTGCTTTCCTCTTCCCATCCGATTTTTTCTTTTTTTTTCTTCTTCTTCTCTGTGTGAGTTTGCTTGGACAAAACAGGAAAATTGTCCCTATCTGGGAAAAGTGAAAGAGGCCTAAAGTGAAATCCTCCCTGGCTTATATACCGCATACCTCAGGTGGGCCCACAGCAAAGGTAACTTTTATTCTGGGGATGTAGAGTTATATTGGATGAGCAAATGAAATGACTAACATGAAACAAAAATCAGCAAAAAAGAATACAAATTCTCCCATTTTGTCAGGGGACAGCATTTTTTTATTACTTTTGGCAGGTTGGTATTTGTAGGTTATCGTGATTGACACAGATCTACATGACTGGATTATGTGATTGATGGTCGATGTACATCGTATGTCCCCCAAGATACATAGCTTAGCAAACACTTGGAGGAGTCTGTGTGTGGTCAATGACAGCTCTCAGAATCATTTGTTGGCAATTTTAAATCTTTTTTTTACTTCCCATACATCACAGAGTTGTGCCTCATTCACAGGCAGGATTTGGGGCACCTCTCAAGCATGTTATTTGAAGGAATTGAAAATGTTTTATGTTTTGCTTCAAGCATACAAAAAAATCTGTGCCTGTGACTGAATACATTTTTAAAAATGTTTTTTTGCATTGGTGCATATTCCCCAGGGTAGCGCTCACCCCCATGCTTTTTTTTGGGCATCTCCTTGCCTATTACCCCAGAAAATGAACATTTCAATTTGACATAATAAGCTCCCATTGATTTCAATGGGTGTTCAGTTTTGGCATCTGATCTTCTTTGTCCAACCACATCCCTGTAATGAAGAGCAGAGTTATACCTCTGAATGGCTTCAGATGAAGTATACTTACTCCCCATTAGGACCCTCGGGGCCACTGTTGGAATAACAGAATCTTCAGATTCAGTGAGGGTCATGACTAACCTTGTTTTGGTGTATTTACTGTAAATTCTTCCAATTCTTCTCTACTGATAATTTTCTGCTCCTATGGCGATCCAACAGGCTAATATATGGTGGAGGTCCAAGTCACTGCTTTACATGGGTGCTAATTACACTTTGAAGCTTTTTAACTTTATTGATAGAGATTTCATACACTGCTAGATGCCAAACAAGTTTTGGAAGTATGTCAAACTAAAAGCATCACAGCTTGAGTTTTTTTATGAGGGATTGTTGATATGATCTACTGCAGGGACCTCCAAACTACAACCCTCCAGCTGTTGTGGAACTACACGTTCCATGAGGCATTGTAAAACTCTGACATTCACAGACATGACTAGCCATGAAGAAAATTGTAGTTCCTGAACAAATGGTGTGCAAAAGTTTATAGACCCCTGATCTACTGTATATGCTGTACATTATGGTATTTTTTTATTTTTCAGGTTGTTTAAATTGTTCCGTGTCCTTAAACTTTGTATTGTACCATTGACCCAAGCTCTTTAATTTAATTTCCTGTTCCATCTAAAAACAGATGGAACAGGTCTACCATTATTATAGAATCTTTGCTCCATAATTTAACCTTTGACAATGGAAATGGTTCTGCCCGTACTGGGTTAGATGTTCATCCTCACTCACTTGATGTTTCAAAGAAGCTTTTCCAGAAGTCTATTGGTGCAGGGGACAATTACCACCAATGTAGCTAAATCATCCATATAGGTGTAGCGGTGACATCTTTGCAAGGTGCCCGCTATGTGTAAATTTTGTGTTTTTCTCTCAGGACAGTAAATGGGTTCTGAGAGCTAATTGGTTAGGTTAATTTTGGCATCAGTTTGGCTGGGCTGTATTGGGGTTCTGCCTGGTCATGTGTGCAGTGAGGCACACATGACAGGTTTAGAACCAGGCCTGGTTGGACGTTTGGGTACCGGCATTTCTCGGAGCCAATCAGTGGGTGTGTTTGGCCCCGCTGAGGAGTCTGGGGAAGGGTACTTAAGATGCTGGTGTCACGTGTTCGGGGTTCATTCGGCCATAGCGGCCTGTTCCTGGATCTGGGCCGGAGTAGCCCCGCGTGGGGTCCCGGTCACAAGAGTGTATGACGCCCCATAGCATGGTTGGTGTGACAGGCCCCATAGACCTGCTTGGTCTGGGGTGAGGATCCATCTTTTCCCGAGTCTCCGAACCAGCTGGTCCGAGACGCAGTAACTGAGGAGGAGGAGGGCCTACAAGCTGGCATACCAAAAAGTGCCTGGTTGCTGTGTTGTCAAGGACACTAGAGAATCCACGCTTCCCCAATACTGCCAAGGAGACGGATAACGTTCCAGGTACTGAGGAAAGGTTCCTGGTTACTTCTGAATACTACTTTAATTCAAGGTCAGAGACTTTGCAAGTTCCGAATTCAAGTGCTGACTGCCATAATCTATGGCTAGAGATTTGTTCAGCTTTGAAGCACCCAGCTGCGAGTGGCTACTCGCTGGGTTAGCAAATAGAGACTATCATATACCGTATTTATCGGGGGAACCTTCAAATCGGGGGAAAGTTGTTGGTGTGTGTTATACGCCGATCCCCCCCAAAAAAAGTGACAAAAAAAAAAAAAATCGAGCAGCGCCGGAAAATTGCAAGCGCCACCAAAAAAAAAAAAAACGAGCGCCGCCAAAAAAAAAACGAGCGCCGCCGAAAAAGACCAAGCCGAGTCCCGCCTCCCTGCGCTTGCTCCCGAAACAGCAGGGAGGCCGGACTGCGAGCGGAGCCGAACAGACGGCTCGGTCTTTTTCGTCGGCGCTCGGTCTTTTTCGCCGGCGCTCGCGCGGTCTGTCTCGGCGGTGGGAAATTTAAACGTGGGCAAGCTGCAAATGACGCTGGCAAGCTGCAAATGACACTGGGCAAGCTGAAAATGGCGCTGGGCAAGGCTGAAAATGAGGCTGGGCAAGCTGAAAATGACGCTGGGCAAGCTGTAAATGATGCTGGGCAAGCTGCAACTGACGCTTAAATGTAAGTTTTTTTTTCCCCTAAACTTCCCTCCTAAAACTTTTTTTCCTTAAAATGCCCTCCTAAACTTGGGGTGCGTGTTATACGCCGATAAATACGGTACCTAGCAGTTCAAGGTGCCTGAGTTTTTTCACCCTTGCCCTCTGTTCCCTCAATGAGACTGTGTCTGTTGGATGTTACCCCTGCAAATAATAACCTTTCTAAAGGACTTTTATGGTGTCAGTGTTTAAAGTCGTGGGTACTAACACTGGGAACCCCTAGATCTGGAGGACAAGCCAAGCGGAGGTAACCAGTAAGCCCAAAAGTTAAGGCCACCCCATCGAGGGTTATGGCCGCTACATAGGCTTTTATTGGTGGTAAACACAGATCAATTTGTTGTGGTTATCATTTCACTATCCATTTAAAGGATCTAAACATTTTCTTTGCTTTATTGAAATCCAATGGGGAGATGGTGCATGTTGCCATAATGCCCACCTCCAGTGGCTGCAAAGTCGTAGTAAAGTAAAATTGTGAGAGGAACATGTAAGCCCCCAGTTCCCTTGTAAGTTGTATTTTACAAAATTTCCTACAGGCACCCGGAATAAATCAAAATCAGTCCACAGTAGGGAATGAGGAACTAATCTATAGGAATTGGCCAAGTTGAGGAACAAGATATTTAGATCTTTTCATTCTTTCTTAGCAGTCTGGATTTGACGTCATATGATGGTAAGAAGCCTGCTATGCTACCCAAAGATCTTACCTTCTGTGATAAAAAAAGGTTTATTCAGTGAAGCTGTTCAATGATGACTGAGTGTTTTTCTTTTGAAATCAGTACTCCCCCTGCTCTTCTACAGACTTTAGGCATCACTTGCTTTTGTCACGCAACCCTCATGCTTCTCCAGGAACTTCAAGACATCAGGTGTGTACTTGTGTATACAATATGGAACACCATTAGCGCCTGGCACCAATCCCGATCTTGCCTTCTTCGCTACCTCTTTCACCTCACTCAGCTTGGCAGGACTAATTTTAAATTGAGGTTTATTCCGTATGTTGACTTAACTGTACCATATCCTCCAATTCTGCATGTGCCTTCCACATCTTGTCATATGTATAACAACTGTGTAAGGTGGAAATTAATTTAGTACGTGCTTTCTCATACAGATTCACTGTAATGAATGTTTGTTTCTTAGGTTCAATTTTTGTACAGCTTATCTACAAGACAGAATGCCAGCAATCTTTGAAATTCAGAAAAGAGGAAAGCGTTGAAAAGGATTGCTTCTTAATGTATAGATTTTGTGATAATGAGATCACAGTTGGAGACTCGGGAATTATGAATGGATGAAGAAATAATTGTGATCTTGTTTACAGTCAACCTACATCATTCTTTTTTTAGCATTTTGCAATATAATAAGTCCATGGACCCTGGCAAGTAAAACAATATTATAATATAATTTTGAAGCCCTTTAACTTTTCTGTATTAACCACTTCCCGACCGCCTAACGCCGATATACGTCGGCAAAATGGCACGGGCAGGCAAAATCACGTACCTGTACGTGATCGTGCATGTGCCTGCCTGTGGGTCGCGCTCGTGACCCGGTCGGGAGCTCTGTGACCCCGGCCGCGGGACCAGCGGACCCGATCGCCACTGGTGTCCCGCGATCGGGTTACGGAGCTGAAGAACGGGGAGAGGTTTGTGTAAACAAACCTCTCCCCGCACTTCCTACACTGACTGTCAGTGATCGGCTGTTCCCTGTCATCGGGAACGCCGATCAATGACGTCAGACGTACAGCCACGCCCCCTACTGTAAAAAAAAAACACAACACGTCACACTGACTCCTCCCCGCCCCCTAGTGGTTAACTCTTTCACTACAACTGTCATTTACATAGGAATCAGTGCTATTTAAATAGCACTGATTTCTGTATAAATGACAAATGTCCCAAAAATGTGTCAAAAATGTCCGATGTGTCAGCCATAATGTCGCAGTCACAATAAAAATCGCTGATCGCCGCCATTACTAGTAAAAAAAAAAAATATTAATAAAAATGCTATAAAACTATCCCCTATTTTGTAAACGCTATAACTTTTGCGCAAACCAATCAATAATCGCTAATTGTGATTTTTTTTACCAAAAATATGTAGAAGAATACGTATCGGCCTAAACTGAGGAAAAAAAAATGTTTTTTTTATATGTTTTTTGGGGATATTTATTATAGCAAAAAGCAAAAAATATTGCATTGTTTTCAAAATTGTCGCTCTATTTTTGTTTATAGCGCAAAAAATAAAAACCGCAGGGGCGATCAAATACCACCAAAAGAAAGCTCTATTTGTGGGAAAAAAAGGACACCAAATTTGTTTTGGAGCCACGTCGCACGACCGCACAATTGTCAGTTAAAGCGACGCAGTGCCGAATCGCAAAAAGGGGCCTGGTCCTTTGGCTGCCAATTGGTCCGGGGCTGAAGTGGTTAAAAAGGAAAGTGTTCTAACTGGGATCTATCCGTTTGTATTATATAGGTTTGTGAATTTGATAAGCTATTTGAAACCTATTTATAGCTTTTAATTGTATATGTACATGTTGGGTGGCATTTTTTCCTCATTATAGGCATGTTGTGCTGTACTTCTAAAACCATGGCACAGAGGTTGCATCTTATTCTTTTATCCTCAGTATAAATCTGTTAAGAGCTCTGATTCTCATTGAAAAGAAAAACTATCATTGTGGCTTATCATGTAATTGCCTTTGCCGCATTTGTTGTTGGGCAAGAAGTCTGACTGCACTCTGTCATGCAGGTAACTGCTATAATCATCAAAACCTAGACAGCAAACTATAAAAATGTAAAACCCGTAGATCAGTCACAAACCTGAAGTGCATAACAAAAAGAATAAGCAGAGGAAATGCAATGTGTAAATCAATATAGAAGAAAGGTAGATAAATGTATGCACAAATCTTAGCTGTTCCTGTAAAAAAAAAATAGCCCCACCCCCTGCCACCTTACAAACTTCCCTATTGGTACATAAAGAGAAACTGCAGTCTGCTCACATAATTTGTATTCTTTGCCATTATAAAGCTTCCCTCCAACCACTTTGCATATTACAGTTGTGCTCATAAGTTTACACACCCCAACAGAATTTATGATTTCTTGGTCATTTTTCAGAGAATATGAATGATAACACAAAAAACATTTCTTTCACTCATGGATAGTGTTTGGCTGAATCCATTTATTATCAATCAACTGTGTTTACTATTTTTAACCACTTGTTTACTGGCCACTTAAACCCCCCTCCTGTCCAGACCAATTTTCAGCTTTCAGCGCTGATGCACTTTGAATGACAACTGCACGGTCATACAACACTGCACCCAAATAAAACTTGTATCATTTTTTTTACCACAAATAGAGCTTTCTTTTGGTGGTATTTGATCACCTCTGCGGTTTTTATTTTTTGTTCAAAAAATTTTAAAAGACCGAATTTTTTTTATATTTTGTTATAAAATTTTAAAACAGGTAACCTTTCTCCTTCATTGATGTACGCTGATGGGGCGGAACTGATGGGCACCAATAGGTGGCAGTGATGGGCACTGATGGGTGGCAATAATGGGCACTGATTGGTTACACTGCTAGGCAGCACTGCTAGGTGGCACTGATTGGCACCACTGGTGGGCATTGATAGGTGGCACTTTGGGCATTGATAGGTGGCACTTGTGGGTATTGATAGGTGGCACTGGTGGGCACTGTCAGGTGGCAATGGCAGGTGGCACAGATGAGGCATAATTGCCTCTTCCTCCTTGGGACCGATGTCCCTTCCAGATGAGCCAGTGATCACCGAGATTTTGTTTACATCATGTGATCAGCTGTCATTGGCTGACAGCTGATCCCATGGTAAGGGGCCTGGATTGGCCCATTGCTGGCCCATTACTTGGATCGGTGATCACCGTGCACAGGGGAGGCCGTCATATGATGGCCTCCCGGAAATCCAGGTCCACGCTGTGGCCGTCATTCAACTATAGCGCAGACGGCAAGTGGTTAAATCATAATGGTTCACTTCCTGGATTTACACAGACACACAGAGGCACACCTCCAGCTCTGCAGCTCTCATTTGCCCTCTTATGGCTCACCCCCCCTCTCTTTCTGGCAAACTCTCACGAGAGTGAGAGCTGTGCATGATGTCATAAGCCTAGGTTTTTTACCAGACAAGAAACAGGAAGTGGGCTGTATAAGGTATTTACTTAAGTTAAAACAACAAGGGAAGAAGATTTAATAGATGGAAAGTTGAAAAAATGACGGAAGGTCCGCTTTAACTAATTATTCTCCCAAACCATTATTACCTATCTGCTATGGACCTATTAAAGTTGCAGTTAACCCACTTTTTCATCGTTTACCTACAGGTAAGCCTGTAATAAGGCTTACCTGTAGATATGGCAAATATCTCATAAATGTGCACCGTTTAGGATATATTCAGAGTGTATGCAGCAGGTGACCTCACCGGCACATGCACTCTGAAGGTCCGGCATACCGTGCCGATCGTCATCACACCCCCTCATGCGAGCCAGAGGCCGCAAACCTGGAAGGAAGACCTGCTAAAGATGGAAGCCCTCTGAGCAGTGACAGTGCGACACTGGAGGGCTTCGTTTTAAGGTAAGTCTCTAATAATGTGCTAGTATGCATCATATTATTGCCTTGCATGGAATTTTTTTTCTTAAACTGCGGTTTACTACAGCTTTAATTCAACAATAACTTTATTACTTATGATACAAACGTGAGACATGTGTTTTTTTTTTTTTGCGGAGGGACAGGTACTATTTTTCCATGTTTTTTTTTTTTTCAGTGTTTCTCAATTTCTCAATTTCTATATAGTTTAGCCCCTTCACACCCAGCCTCAGCATCCCTTTAACTGGGTTATTATGCCCAGGGGGCAGTAACGTCAGCCCAATCACTTGACTATTGTGATTGGCAGTCAAGTGGTCACATAAACCAGTTCAGCCGGCTCCCGATTGTTACTACCGCGTTTTCCCAAAAATAAGACCTAGGGCTTATTTTCAGGGGATGTCTTATTTATTTATGGTATGTACAATAATCTACATTTATTCTAATACGGTCAAGTCATCATGATGACCTTAACCACTTGCCGACCGCTGCATGTACATATACGTCAGCAGAATGGCCCGGCTGGGCAAATGGGCGTACCTGTACATCCCTTTGAATTTGCCACTGTGTGGTCGCGTGCGCTCCAGCGGCGGCGTGCGCCTGACCCTTCCGTAAGATCCGTGAGTAGGATCGCGGGTCCCGCAGACTCGATGTCCGCGGGTATCCCTGAGATCGTCTAATGGTGCTGAAGAACCAGGAGATGCTAATGTAAACAAGCATCCCCGTTCGGCCTAGTGACACTGTCACTGATCATAGCTCCCTGTGATCGGGAGCGGTGATCAGTGATGTGTCATACCTAGCCAAGCCCCCTAACAGTTATAATCACTCCCCAGGACACACTTAACCCCTTCTTAGCCAGCTAGTGGTTAACCCCTTCACTGCCAGTGCCATTTTTACAGTAATCAGTGCAATTTTATAGCACTGATCGCTGTAAAAAGGACAATGGTCCCAAAAATGTGTCAAAATTGTCCGATGTGTCCGCCATAATGTTGCAGTCACGATAAAAATATTAATAAGAATGCCATAAAATGAATCCCTATTTTGTAGACGTTATAACTTTTGCGCAAACCAATCAATAAAAGCTTATTGCGATTTTTTTACCAAAAATATGTAGAAGAATACGTATCGACCTAAACTGAGGAAAAATATGTTTTTTTATATATATATTTTTGGGGGATATTTATTATAGCAAAAAGTAAAAAATAATGCTTTTTTTTTTAAATTGCTGCTCTATTTTTTTTTATCGCGCAAAAAATAAAAACCGCAGAGGTGATCAAATACCAACAAAAGAAAGCTCTATTTGTGGGAAAAAAGGACGTCAATTTTGTTTGGGAGCCACGTCGCACAACTGCGCAGTTGTCAGTTAAAGCGACGCAATGCCAAATTGAAAAAAGTGCTCTGGTCTTTGGGCAGCAAAATGGTCCGGGGCTTAAGTGGTTAAAGTACCCTAAAAAAAGAAATAAAAAAAAAATTAACCTCATCCTTTAGTTCCCTTGTCCCCTGTCAGCTTAGGAGTCAGCATTATGACATTCTGTATTCCAAAAAATAAACCTTGGTTAAAGTCATTGTAAAATGATGTAATTAGTTTTTTGTAAAAATATTATATAATGTCCAGTGTGTCTCCTTTTGTATCTTTATTGTGTAAAATACGTTATTTACAGTGCCGTGACCAGCAGGAGGTCTTCTTCCCTGCTCGGAGCACTGCAGAGGGAAGGGCCGCTGACGTCAGTCGGGAGGAGAGAACAAGATCTCCGGCGGGTCACCTGAGCATCCCCGTCAGGAGAAGACAGTGATTATCGCTAGCAGCTATAGCAGTCGCTAGCGATAATCACAAGGGAATCTGGTAGGCTGGTTGTACCAAAGTTGATCAATCACTGAACTTGGTACATTCAGCCTGCTCATGAATGGTTTGAATCTGGGACTGTTCCTGCTGAACTGGCCAAGATTCGAACCGTGTATGGCTGGCCTAACTCTTCGCCACTTTCTCCACTGATTATACTTATATTTCAGCAGGAATTCCATTTAGGCGCTTTGTAGTTATCAGCTATGAAGGTATATACAGTATTACATTTTAAAAACACACACACACATATATATATATATATATATATATATGTCACTGATTAAAATTTTCGTGTTCGATTAATATTTTTTTTTTCTTTATCGATTAATCGACTAAGTTTGATTAATTATAACGCACATACAGATCCAACTACTTTAAGCTGGTCTCCTTGCATTGCAATTCTGCATTAGTCAGTGGTAAATGTGGTATACACAATATACAATCACCCGACACTAGTTACATAGTTACATAGTAGGTGAGGTTGAAAAAAGTCCATCAATTCCAACCTATGTGTGTGATTATATGTCAGTATTACATTGTATATCCCTGTATGTTGCAGTCGTTCAGGTGCTTATCTAATAGTTTCTTGAAACTATCAATGCCCCCCGCTGAGACCACCGCCTGTGGAAGGGAATTCCACATCCTTGCTGCTCTAATGCCCCGTACACACGGTCGGATATTCCTATGGAAAAAGTCCGATCGGATTATGTTGACGGAAAATCCGATTGTGTGTGGGCTCTAGCGGGCTTTTTTCTGACGGAAAAAATTTAAGAGCAGGATCTAAAATTTTCCGACAACAAAATCCGATCGAACTTTTTCCGATCGTGTGTAGAGAATTCCAACGCACAAGGTGCCACGTATGCTCAGAAGAAATTTGGAGACAAAAGCTATTGGCTACTGGCCTCTACGTAGTCCCGTCATACGTTTTATACATCACCTCGTTCGGAAAGATCGGATTTTCCGACAACTTTGTCCGACCGTGTGTATGCAACACAAGTTTCGGACAAAATCCATCGGAAAAAATCAGACGGATTTTGTGGTCGGAATGTCCAACCGTGTGTACGGGGGCATTACAGTAAAGAACCCTCTATGTAGTTTAAGGTTAAACCTCTTTTCTTCTAATTTTAATGAGTGGCCATGAGTCTTGTTAAACTCCCTTTTGCAAAAATTTTTTATCCCTATTGTGGGGTCACCAGTACGGTATTTATAAATTGAAATCAAATCCCCTCTCAAGCGTCTCTTCTCCAGAGAGAATAAGTTCAGTGCTCGCAACCTTTCCTCATAACTAATATCCTCCATACCATTTATTAGCTTTGTTGCCCTTCTTTGTACTCGCTCCATTTCCAGTACATCCTTCCTGAGGACTGGTGCCCAGAACTGGACAGCATACTCCAGGTGCGGCTGGACCATAGTCTTGTAAAGCGGGAGAATTATCGTTTTATCTCTGGAGTTGATCCCCTTTTTAATGCATGCCAATATTCTGTTTGCTTTGTTAGCAGCAGCAGCTTGGCATTGCATGCCATTACTGAGCCTATCATCTACTAGGACCCCCAGGTCCTTTTCCATCCTAGATTCCCCCAGAGGTTTCACCCCCCAGTGTATAGATTGCGTTCAGATTTTTGACACCCAAATGCATTATTTTACATTTTTCTACATTGAACCTCATTTGCCATGTAGTTGTCCACCCCATTAATTTGTTCAGATCTTTTTGCAAGGTTTCCACATCCTGCGGAGAAGTTATTGCCCTGCTTAGCTTAGTATTGTCCGCAAATACAGAGATTAAACTGTTTACCCCGTTTTTGAACAAATTAAATAGGATTGGTCCCAGCACAGAACCCGGGGGGAACCCACTACCCACCCCTGACCATTCCGAGTACTCCCCATTTATCATCACCCTCTGAACTCGCCCTTGTAGCCAGTTTTCAATCCATGTACTCACCATATGGTCCATGCCAACGGACCTTATTTTGTACAGTTAGTTTCCACAATCCATGACTTAACTTCACAGTTAAGGCTGAAGTCTGCTCTCTGCTGACGTCACACGAATCAGTCCAGACACTGCGTCATCATGTCAATAAAGTCTGGATCCACCAGGTGCCTGGACTGACATCTGCGCCCCGCCCCTCCACAGCTTAGCGCTCCAGTGAGTGCAAGGGGGCAGAGTGGAGAACTGCTGATTGACAGTCTGCAGCTCTCTGCTTAGGGATCTGAGAGAACCGAGCCATCGGCAATGTTCGATCGCTGAGTTTTCAGTGCAGAAGTGCCGGGGGGACAAAAAAAAAAAAACACACTTCACTTTTAATGTCCCTTTAAATCGTTTATGTGGACCAAGCTGGCCTTGATGATCTATTTGCTGTACTAACAGCGCTGTAATAATTGTATGTAGCCTCACCTACTGTACATACAGTATACATGATTGTGTTCTGGCTGTGGGACAAAAAGCTTCCCTTCATGTTCCCAGAGCAAAATAGACTCTAAATTTCGTTCTTTCAGGCCTTGCTGTTTATCGGTGCTTTCTGTTTGTCCGTTCTGACCAGCCGACCTTTTGTGACCTTGTGAGCGATGTTTCCCGTGCGTACTCGTCGCCGAGTTCGCGCTGTACGCGGAATTGGTGTCGGGCTTTTAGCTTTGACCCAAGACCCGTCCATGAACAGAGTGACGAGGAGTATGTGGACCAAGAATTGGTTGCTTCAGCGTGATCAGTTCTCGCACATGCCTTTGCTTCGTGAGATCCGGGAGAATAATCCTGATGATTTCAGGAACTTTCTCCGGATGACGGACCCCGATTTTCACCGTCTTTTGGCTTTGCTGACCCCTTTTATCAGCCGGCAGGATACCTGCATGAGACAAGCCATTACTCCGGAGCAGAGGCTGGTTGCCACGTTGAGGTACTTGGCGACAGGGAGAAGTCTTCAGGATTTGAAGTTCTCTTCAGGTATCTCTCCCCAGGCCCTGGGAATCATTATTCCAGAGACCTGTTCTGCCATCATCGAGGTCCTGCAGGAGGACTATATTAAGGTAACATTTCTCCTTTACTATTCCCTTCTATGTATGCTCTGTTTGCTAATGTCTTGTATTTTTGA
This sequence comes from Lithobates sylvaticus, assembly GCA_028564925.1. Lineage (NCBI taxonomy): Eukaryota > Metazoa > Chordata > Amphibia > Anura > Ranidae > Lithobates > Lithobates sylvaticus. The sequence goes on along the minus strand of CM053029.1, from coordinate 567,606,672 downwards.
CCTCCTTCCCTAATTACCATGATTGCAATATGCTCTAATATGCTGTGCCCCTTTTCTCCTTCATGCATTTTTCCCTTCACTTACCTCCCCAGCATGCTCTTCTGCCCCAATAGACACCTATGGCCTAGTCACTTAAGCAATGTCTTTTGTCTGCTGCATAGTATTGTTTGCCCCCCAAACACCCCCTAAAATATGCACTAATGTTTGCTGTGTGGTTTACTTCATGTAGAGACCCTTTTTAATTTTTTTTGTGGGGGGGGGGGAAACTCATTAGGAACCCCCTCCCCCAACTGCTCTGTCAGATGGTACCAATCCTCTATCTGCTGGCTTTCCCAAGGTCAATACACACTATATACCTACCTCTTTATAGTGGGCATCTTTAGGGATGAATTCTGCAAAGCATGTAGTGCAAGGGGCTGCCTCCATACTTTCCATGTCCTATTTTTTTGTGTTCTTTCCCTCCTATTAGCTTGCTTGGTAATTTCAGAATGTCACAATGTGCATTCCTTTTTTTTGGGGGGGGGGGGGGGGGGGGGTTGAAATGTTATTTTAGCTTTCCTCGGGGCTGCCAATAGTGTTAAGTACAGAGGGTCTGGCCAAACTAGCACACATTATTGAGCCATTTGCCAATCAATGAAGTGCAGAGGGTTACCTGTCCAACCCCCCCCCCCCCCCCCCAAAACCCTAGTTATTGCCAATGGCCCATCAGAAGCGGGGGGATTGATGGGGGTGATTAATCTGTGAAGGGCAGCCTCTACTTTTCTGTGCAAATACTTTCCAGCCTCAAATCTTAAACAATGCTCTTGTTCCAAGATGTTGATTGTCTAATCTGCTTGCAATGTTTATGTGCAAAGTGACTAATTTTTTTTTCTGGTTTCACTCCACAGTTCCCTTCCACGCCACAGGAATGGCAGACTGTGGCCTCCCACTTTGCCAGCCGCTGGGACTTTCCTAACTGCGGAGGGTCAATTGATGGGAAACACGTCCGCATCGTCCCACGCCCAACTCGGGGTCCTACTATTATAATTATAAGGGGTTTAATAGTGTAGTGATGTTGGCGGTGGTGTCGGCGACATATGAGTTTATGTATGTGGACGTGGGGATGAACGGCCGGATCTCGGATGGTGGTGCCATTGCGCACACGGAGTTCTACTGGCGTCTCCAAAGTAGCAGTCTGTGCTTGCCACCTCCAGAGGAGAATGCAGAAGGACTCCCTTTGTCTTTGTCGCAGAGTCAACGGCCTCATCAGATGGGGAGTCAACGCAAACGCTTCATCTGCGACAAAGACAAAGGGGAGTCCTTCTGCATTCTCCTCTGGAGGTGGCAAGCACAGACTGCTACTTTGGAGACGCCAGTAGAACTCCGTGTGCGCAATGGCACCACCATCCGAGATCCGGCCGTTCATCCCCACGTCCACATACATAAACTCATATGTCGCCGACACCACCGCCAACATCACTACACTATTAAACCCCTTATAATTATAATAGTAGGACCCCGAGTTGGGCGGTGGGACGATGCGGACGTGTTTCCCATCAATTGACCCTCCGCAGTTAGGAAAGTCCCAGCGGCTGGCAAAGTGGGAGGCCACAGTCTGCCATTCCTGTGGCGTGGAAGGGAACTGTGGAGTGAAACCAGAAAAAAAAATTAGTCACTTTGCACATAAACATTGCAAGCAGATTAGACAATCAACATCTTGGAACAAGAGCATTGTTTAAAATTTGAGGCTGGAAAGTATTTGCACAGAAAAGTAGAGGCTCCCCTTCACAGATTAATCACCCCCATCAATCCCCCCACTTCTGATGGGCCATTGGCAATAACTCGGGTTTTGGGGGGGGGGGGGTTGGACAGGTAACCCTCTGCACTTCATTGATTGGCAAATGGCTCAATAATGTGTGCTAGTTTGGCCAGACCCTCTGTACTTAACACTATTGGCAGCCCCGAGGAAAGCTAAAATAACATTTCAACCCCCCCCCCCCCAAAAAAAGGAATGCACATTGTGACATTCTGAAATTACCAAGCAAGCTAATAGGAGGGAAAGAACACAAAAAAATAGGACATGGAAAGTATGGAGGCAGCCCCTTGCACTACATGCTTTGCAGAATTCATCCCTAAAGATGCCCACTATAAAGAGGTAGGTATATAGTGTGTATTGACCTTGGGAAAGCCAGCAGATAGAGGATTGGTACCATCTGACAGAGCAGTTGGGGGAGGGGGTTCCTAATGAGTTTCCCCCCCCCCCCACAAAAAAAATTAAAAAGGGTCTCTACATGAAGTAAACCACACAGCAAACATTAGTGCATATTTTAGGGGGTGTTTGGGGGCAAACAATACTATGCAGCAGACAAAAGACATTGCTTAAGTGACTAGGCGTAGGAGCGTGACTGTCTCCCAAGTCTCTCCCCTCCGCCTTCCCTACAGAAGGGCGAAAAGGATGGGGGAGGTGGGAGAGTCAGCGCTCCAGCTGATCCGAGATGCTTCAGCCTCCCTATATGCCACACCAACCTACGAGGAGGCCTTTGCCTCCTTGGTTGCCAATAAAATGACGGGTATGGAGGCGGGGCAACGCAGCATGTGTGAGGATGTCATCCTCAAAATCCTAAATGAGGGGATGGCTGGGGGGATGACTCCCCTCACACATGTTTGTGATAGGGACCATGCTCCGCCTCCTCCTCCTCCTCCTTCTGCCACCCCACCAGCACCACAGCGTGGAAGGAAGCGTACAAGGAAGACAAGAGAGTGACGACCTGGATTCAGTCTGGTCTGAGAGAAGATGGAGCCTCTCGTAGTACCAGAGCCTGGGGACCTAGATGGCATCTGCTGCAGTTCTGGATGTTTTGGACTTCAGGACCAGATTGCACTCCCTTATTATTTAGATAGGTACTCCTCACACCCCCCATTTTTCTAAGCTTGAAAAATGATGGTTGCCGTGGGGGTCCAAGGCTTTGCAAATTCCCCAAGTTTCACCATGGCTGCGTTCTTCTTTGGTTTGTTGCTGAGACCTAAATAAAGGTTTTTTTGATTTGAAATAATCATTGCCTATTGTGTTTTACTTTTCTACAATGACAGTTTTTCTTTGAGTAGGCAGGTACATTTCACAAATAATAAAGTATAATTAACAAGGGGCACCAACAACCAACAAACTCCTAGTAAATTTAAGCAACAAATACAAATGGTAATAATGTGGTTTTGCTAAGTT
>CM053029.1:567461347-567602975 GCA_028564925.1 Lithobates sylvaticus | reverse complement strand
TAATAATTTCTAGATTAAATCCCAAAGGTACTCTGGGGATGTTATCCCCTCCAAGTCGGCATTGGGTAGTAACTGACGGAATCTTGAAATCTGAAATCGAGATGAATTTGATCTGAATCATCTGCTATTTGATTCTCCTTTCCTGGCAGATGTTTAGCTTTTAACCATATGTTGTGATGTAAACATAAGAATACAAAATGTCTAAGTAATTTAATCACTAATAACAATTTTGATGATAAGCAATTAACCACGTAAAATATGCCTTTATTATCAGTTTGTAGTAGATTTCAAGCACCACTACTAACGGAAATAACTAACGGAAATGAGATGGCCAGATAAAGTTGACGCAAAAAGACCCTACCGATTGGCATTATGTGAGAAGCAAAGGCTAATAAACCTAATAATGACTGTAGTTCTTTTAATAAAACTTTCCTTTTTTTTTAAAGATATTAGGAATTTTAATTTATCTATTTTGTCCAAAGGTAATCTAAATTTACTGTGTCAATATTAATACCTAAAAAGTGAATTAAAGATGTGGGAAGCACTGTTTTTTCAGCTGCCAAAGGAATGCCAAAGGAATACCAAAGTATTCAGCAATAGGGATGAGCCCGGTGTTTGATTCGAACCCATGTGCGAATCGAACATCGGCTGTTCGTCCGTTCGTCGAAACCAGAACTTTGTGGGCCTTTCGCATCAAATTTGTGTGATACGAATGGCCCACAATGTACTGCGCCAGCATTGCTGGCTGATGATTGGCCAAGCATGCACTGTGACCCCACATGCTTGGCCAATCACAGCGCCGGCAGTGAGGAGAGGCATAATTGGCCACAGGCAGGATGCCTGTGGCCAATTATAGCTCAGGGGGGTTTAGTACACGCCCCACACTATATAAGGCCGCCAGTGCGGCGGCCTTGTGTAGTGTTGTGCGGCGTTCATAGAGAGCAGGATAGGCAGTTACAGTGTCAGCTGTGCTTTATACTTCTTTAGATAGCACTGTTACAGTGAGTGTAGTGTTCAGGGAGAGAGCAGGATAGGCAGGGACAGTGTCAGCTTTGCTTCCTAACCTAGCGCTGTTAGGCCCCTTTCACACTGAGGCGGTTTGCAGGCGCTATTTTGCGCTAAAAATAGCGCCTGCAAACCGACCTGAAACAGCCGTTGCTGTCTCTCCAGTGTGAAAGCCCGAGGGCTTTCACACTGGAGCGCTGCGCTTGCAGGACGCTAAAAAATGTCCTGCAAGCCGCATCTTTGGTGCGCTGTAGGAGCGGTATATTTACCGCTCCTATAGCGCCCCTTCCCATTGAAAACAATGGGGCAGCGCTCCAAAACCGCCCGCAAAACGCTGCTGCAGTGGCGGTTTGCGGGCGGTATTAACCCTTTTTCGGCCACTCGCGGGGGGTGAAACCGCCCCCACTAGCGGCCGAATAGCGCCCCTAAAAAAACGGTAAAATGGCGCTAAATATAGCGCCGCTTTACCGCCAGCGCACCCAGCGCCTAGGTATGAAAGTAGCCTTACAGTGGGTGTAGTGTGCCTCCTGCACACTGCACAGCATACACCTGAATCTACCCCCTCATTGCTGGTGTTGTGTAGTTTATTTTGTGCAACACAGGCATCTGCCTAATATTCAGTTATGTCATTTACACAGGAAGCAGTGCATTTAAATAGCACTGATTGCTGTATAAATGACAATGGTCCCAAAACTGTGTCAAAATGTCCAATGTGTCCACCATAATGTCGCAGTCACAATAAAAATCGCTGAGCGCCGCCATTACTAGTAAAAAAAAATATTAATAAAAATGCTATAAAACTATCCCCTATTTTGTAAACACTATAACCAATCAATAATCACTAATTGCAATTTTTTTTACCAAAAATATGTAGAAGAATACGTATCGGCCTAAACTGAGGAAAAAATACGTTTTTTTATATATTTTTTGAGGATATTTATTATAGCAAAAAGTAAAAAATATTGAATTTTTTTCAAAATTGTCGCTCTATTTTTGTTTATAGCGCAAAAAATAATAACAGCAGAGGTGATCAAATACCACCAAAAGAAAGCTCTATTTGTGGGAAAAAAAGGACGCCAATTTTGTTTGGGAGCCACGTCGCACGACTGCGCAATTGTCAGTTAAAGCGATGCAGTGCCGAATCGCAAAAAGGGGCCTGGTCCTTTGGCTGCAAATTGGACCAGGGCTTAAGTGGTTAAATGGCTTTTTTACCTTTACAAATGTCATTTTGTGCAGGGACAGTTCTAAACACGGGAAACACATGCCACTTCACAGGCATACTTTAGACACCCCCCAGGTATGATATTTAAAGGAATATTTCACTTATTTTTTCACTTTATGCATCATTAAAATTACTGCTCCAGAAAAAACATCAGTTATTAAAACTTCTTTTTGCATTGATACATGTACCCTGGGGCAGTACCCAGGTCCCCAAACCATTTTTAGGACAATAACATGCATATTGGCCGTTATAAATAGCACTTTAGATTGCGAACGTTCACGTCCATTTTAACTAATAGGGTTCTAACGTTCGTGCAAACTTTCGGTCCGTTCGTATGTTCTGGTGCGAACCGAACCGGGGGGTGTTCGGCTCATCCCTATTCAGCAATCTTACCAAAAAGCTGAAGCATGAGATAACACATAGGGGAGTCTGCAGGACCTATGAATAGGAAGTCATCCAGATAATGTAGGATTCCTTCATATCCAGACTCAAATGTTACCACCCATTCCAAAAATTCCATTGGCAAATTTTTCAAAATAAGCGCAAGATATTGGGCAGCCCATAGGTAGGCACATATAATTATAAAAGTTATTTTCAAAATCAATTCCCTTACGAATTGTATGCTTATAAAGCGATTGGTAATAAGCGGAAAGTCGCCTTTATATTCATCTTGGCTAACAAAACTGCCCTACCGAATTTTCTAATTTAAAAAACTGCTTCTTCAAACATACAGTATGGATCTGAAGACAAGCATTCTTCAATCTCATCATTTAAAGATGCCCCCTTTGGGTATGACAAGTGGTGTATAAGCCTGTACAAGTTGTGTTCCTTTTTTGGGATAATACCTATTGCCGAGATTCTAAAGTTGATAAATGGAGGATTTTTAAAAGGACCCACCATACGGCCTTCTGATACTTCTTTATTTAATTTGTATTTTATGATATGAGGGAATAGATTAACAGACTTTAGATCTTCAACCATATTACAACCACTACCACTGAATATAGGAATGGGAAACCATGGGAAAACCCATTAACTAAAATTTTGTCTGTCTCTTGGTCTGGATAAATTTCCATCCAGTGAAGCATTCTTGTTCTCTCTATCCTTGAAAATTACCCCTTTTGAAATACTAACCAATGGGTGTGTACCTGAACATTGTAAACATTCATGCCTATATTTACAGGCATTACCCCATCTGAATTGTGCTTCATTAAATGTATAGCAGAAACCTTTTTTGTATGGCGAGATAAAAGATGTGGGTGCCGGTTTAGAAAATGTAGATTTTTGTGGCAATATTAAATGAAGCCATAGCCCCACGTCTTTCATATCCCACTTTAAAGATGGATAAATAGACAGGTTTTGTCTGAATGATTAGTCGTAATTATACCATCCTAATCCTCCAAAATTCTTTTATGCCTCCAATACATGTTCTAGGTGCTGAAAAAAAAACAGTGCTTCGCAGCCCAGAACGCTTGCATAAATTGTGAATGACTGAAGCCAGTTATGGAAAGATCTCGCCACTGGTCTACACCTATCATCACTTTTTTCTTCAAGTTTTCTTTCATATTTTGCTATAAAATCTTTGGAAGATGGCAATAGTGACAATATGTCTATAAACTCACCCTTCCAGATTTTTTCTTTTGTTTGATTGGAAAGACAATATCCCAGTGGCGAGATCTCACACGGTAGTGCGTCTTTCATACATGTTTCAGGAACTGATGAAATAGACTGAGAAATGCTAGAGGAAACAGGAATTTCTACTACAGAATTTAAACAATTAGAGTTTGTCACATAATTAGTGCTACTTCCATCTTCAACTGTGTTCATATTATTTGTATTACTCAACCATACTGCTGCATAATTAAGACTCACATTCACATTTGCAGCCATTTTGTTAGATTAGTTTGCAATAGATTCATTAATATTATTTAGTATGCTGTATAACTCCCCGTGAACACTAGGTGGTGTTGGTGCACTGTTGTAAATAGGAGCAGCTATATGCCGCTCGCTGTTTCCTCCACTGGTCAGTGAGGGTATTGGCTGCCCATGTCCTGACATTAGGCTGCTTTCACGGTTTACTTGCCTGGAGCTGTGACTAGCCTGTTGCCCAGCAAGTGCTCCTGTGACTGAACTCTCCTCCTGTTCCCCGCTCTGAATAATTTAAGTGGATCTACCTCTGCCTCTTCTGGATGGTGACGCGTATAGGACCCTCCGCTTTTTCTTATTCTTCTGACTTGTTCTTATATGACCAGTCTCCGCGGCCGCATCATCCAGCGGTGTCTGCTGCTGTTCTGTAATACTCAGAGGTGGGGGCGGCTGGAATGGCGGACCCCTGCGGCTTTGACTACGCTGTTCAGAGCTCCTGAGTGGCGGTCTCCCTCTCCTCAGGTGGTAAGGAGAGCCTTCACTTCTCTCTGCTATTTCTTCTGCTCTCTGTCCCTGCCGTGTCTCTTCTTCTTCAGCCAATTGAAGGCACCGCTGTAGCCATTCTTCCCCCACTGCTACCTTCCCGCTCCAGCAGTTGCCTCATCAGGGATTTAGGGACATGACAGCGGTGAGGTGGAGCTCCTAAGGCTGTGACAAACCCACTGGCGGTTACCTCAGAGCGGGGTCCTATTTATAATAAGCCCGCTTCTAGAATTTTCCAGTTGCATTTCCCAGAGGTCACATGATGCATATCCTAGTCTCCTGAATCCCGTTTTCCACCTATTTCCATTTTTGCATATATAAAGTGGTATTACCCTATAAATGATGTGAACATATATATATATATATATATATATATATATATATATATATATATATATATATATATATATATTTTTTTTTAATTATGAAAGGGAGGGGCAACTGCATGCCCATATGCTTGTGCCGTCGTTCTCAATGGAAGAATAACAGAATATATCTATAGGTTTTGTGTTACTTCAAACAGTTTGTTTGGGCCACGCTGACTCAAACTAACTTTTCCCTTCACTAAGTAATGCAGTGGAGATTGTGATGTCATCTGTCCACCTATTCGCCTCAGCCAATCAGAACAAGCCTTGTATTTATTCATAAAATACAACTTTTTGTTTATTGATGTGCAGCACACTTGGTTTTGTTTCAGTAATGGGACAGGAAATTCCAGTGTCACTGCCAGAATACAGCTGATGCTACATTCTGTTTACACAGCGGTGATAGCAGCCACATTTCTTAGTAAAGGAAATAGTTCAGTTGGGCCATCTTGGCCTAATAGAGCTATTTAAAATAACACTAAATCATAATTTAGGCTTTTATTCTCATTGATATTTGGCATACCCATTTTTAGTTTTACATGTGATTTTATGATTGAATATACAGTACCTTCTTATTAATTGACATATTCTTAAGGAGAAAGTGCTAAATATTCAGTATCTGTTAGATAGAAGGTTTAACGTTTTTGAGTTATTTGTGTAACTTTTAATCAGTGTTCACTGTTCTTATTTTTGATCTTTTATAAAGATACATTTCTTTGTGCTGAACAGTCAATAATGTAATTTGTTATTATGATAGTAGATTTTAAGTGTTCGCTATTGTGCCAGCAGATCTTTTGTTTTTCCAAGGATGTGCCATTAGCTATATAAATAATCATGTGTTTTATTAACAACTATGAATTACAATTTTATATGTTTGTGTATATGAACTACTTTTAACTACACTTTAAATTAAATATGTAGCTAATGATTGATAATTTTTGCATGATATATTTTGTATTTTCTCATGACCTAGTTTTACCCATTGGGGTTCATTTTCTAAAACTGGAGAGTGCAAAATCTGGTGCAGCTTTGCATAGAAACCAATCAGCTTCCATTTATTTTGTCAAAGCTTTATTGAACAAGCCAAAAGCGCCTAAAATGGACACATCAGAATTGGATCATGGAGCAAAGGAAGAATGTGGCCTGGTCTGATGAATCACGTTTTTTTTTCTTTTACATCATGTGGATATCCGTGTGTGTTGCCCACCTAGAGCAAAGATCGCACCAGGATGCTCTATGGAAAGAAGGCAAGCTGGTGGAAGCAGTGTGATGCTTTGTCTAGTGGAGTCCATGCCTCGATGGGTCAGGGCTGTTTGGGTGGAGAAGGTGACCTACTCAATATTAGGTGGGTATTCATAATATTATGCTGATTAGTGTATATACCTTTTTTTTGTGTAACTCACAAAAATCTAATAACCAATAACAAAAAAATTCTCTTGTATGCAGAGACTGTTTTGTATCTGTTTAAGTCATCTTTGTTCTGTAAAACCAGTGTGGTGCTATAAAATATCAATTAATTGAAACATCACTATTAAACTAAAACAAAAGTATCTTCCTTGTTATCCTTCAACCTCCATGATCAAAAGAAACTCTGTGCTGTTCAGCACCCCTGTGCTGTGATTAATTCACCAGAGATGATAGACCATACTAAATATTCAGGTCAGAATATGCTTTTAAATTATATAACATTCTATTCACTCCTTTTCCACTCCTTTCCAGCTGTCCATTTCATTAACATCTAATGCAATGCAAGAAAAAAACAGATCTTCACATAGCGTGATACTGTTGTTTTTATTCACCCTGACCAATCTGGCTTTGTACCTGAAAGAGAGGACATAGATAATACCAAGAGAATACAAAATGCTATCTATAACGACCAAGAGAAAAACATCCCCCTTTTCCTCCTATCAACAGAGGCTGATAAAAGCTATTTATAGGGTTATCTTGGATGTCATACGTGCCACTCTGACCCATGTAAGCTTGGGGACCAACATGCAAAAATGGACACATGCTTTATACTCGTGCACAATGGAATCAGTCAAAGTCAACACAGTGGACTCCACCTCCTTTATGATTTGAAATGGGACTTGTCAAGTTTGCACATTATCTCACTTGATTTTTATACTCTTTTTAGAATCATTCTTAGGCATTGTTAGGGCACACATAGACATATCTGGCCTCTCCTTTTAGCCTGAGATATTGGCTGTAAGGTATGCTAGAGACAAGGGACGTGTCTCTATCATACCTTACAGCCAGTATCTCAGGCTAAAAAGGAATTGCAGTTGACAAGATCAAAGCTAAGGACCTACGAGACCGTCTCTTACTGAGAGGTTACAGTCGGTCGTGTCTTAAAAAGGCCAATCACAGGGTCAATCAAAAGGAAAGAGATACTTTAATTTTTGCCAAAAAGGTTCAAAGTCCAGATCAAAAGGTTTGATTGATAGATCGAAAATTAGATTTTCGGGACAGCATTGTCAGATACGGGATCTCATTCAAAAATGGCTGACAATGTTGTCTCAAAATACATAAGTCCATATCCTCAAATTACTTACAGGCGATCTCAATCAATTAGAGACCATCTTGTACACAGTCATTTAACTATTACACCCAAAGTATTGTTCGTAAAACAACAGTTACTAGGCCCTGCAGGAATTGGAATTTCTGTAGATACCCGATGAGTGCCTCTCAGATACTGTTACCCAATGGAGAGCAGTATAGACCCAATTCTACGCCGATTGCCAGACTATCGGGTAGAGTATCTCATGTAATGGGAATGCAAGGCCTTTTATGTAGGCAAAACTCCAATTTTTTCACAGGGTCGGGGACCATGTATCCCTGGTCTCTAAGAAAAAAATGGAGACCCTGATTAGTCGACACATGGGACTTTACCATAGCTTCTCATTGTCTAAAATAACATTTTTGGCATTGGAGCACATCCCGGTATATGAAAGAGGGGGTGATGTGGACAAACTTGTTTTACAGCGTGGAACCAACTACAAAACATCCCGGACTGAACGAGTCCATTAGCAACAAACACTTCCATTAGGGCCATATGAGCCTCTTTGTATGAGAGACTCTAAAACTAACTTAAATGCCTTGCGCTTGGGATCCATTGTTTAGGATCCCAAGAATTTAATGTTCATTTTTTTGTATTCAAGTGTATATTATTTTGTTCTTTACTTAAGGACCGAGCCTCTTTTTGAGATGTGTTGTTTAAAAGTTAAAAAAAAATTTTTTGCTAGAAAATTACCCCCCCAAACAGTATACATATTTTTCTAACACCCTAGAGAATAAAATGGCAGTCGTTGCAATTCTTTGGCTACTTTCACACTGGAGCGGTGGGGGCGCTGGCGGTAAAGCGGCGCTATATTTAGCGCCGCTTTACCGGCGTTTTAGCGGCGCATTGCGGCCGCTCGTGGGGTGTTTTTACCCCCCGCGAGTGGCCGAAAAAGGGTCAATACCGCCCGCAAACCGCCGCTATTGCGGCGTTTTGCGTGCGGGTTCGGCGCGCACCCCCATTGTTTTCAATGGGACCGGACGCTATAGGAGCGGTAAATATACCGCTCCTATAGCGAGCCAAAGATGCGGCTTGCAGGACATTTTTGAGCGTCCTGCAAGCGCACCGCTTCAGTGTGAAAGCCCTCGGGCTTTCACACTGAAGGAACAGCAACAGCTGTTTCGGGTCGGTTTGCAGGCGCTATTCTTAGCGCAATAGCGCTTGCAAACCGCCCCAGTGTGAAAGGGGCCTTTCTGTCACACCGTATTCTGTCTTACAAGTAGACTTTTTTGGGAAAAATACACTTTTTTGAATTAAAAAATAAGACAGCAGTAAAGTTAGCCCAATTTTTTATATAGTAAAAGATAATGTTACGCCGAGTAAATTGATGCCATGTCACGCTTCAAAATTGCGCCCGCTCGTGGAATGGCGACAAACGTTTACCCCTAAAAATCTCCATTGGCAACATTTAAAAAATTCTACAGGTTACATGTTTTGAGTTAACAATCACGGCAATATCTCACATGGGTGGTTTGAACACCGTTTTCATATGCGGGCGCTACTCACGTATGCGTTCGCTTCTGCACGCGAGCTCGGCGGGATGGGGTGCATTTAAAAAATGTTTTCTTATTTATTTTACATTTACAGTTTTTTTTTTTAAATGTGTCACTTTTATTCCTATTACAAGGAATGTAAACATCCCTTGTAATAGAAAAAAAGCATGACAGGACCTCTTAAATATGAGATCTGGGGTCAAAAAGACATCAGATCTCATATTTACACTAAAATATAATAAAGAAAAAAAAATTGTCATTTAAATATTTTTTTTTTTTTAAATGGCCCTATAAGAGCTATAGGCAGAAGTGACGTTTTGACATCACTTCTGCCCTGCAATGTTATGGAGATGAGTGGGGGCCATCTCCCCCTCACTTGTCTCCAAAGCCAGCAAGGGGTAATATCTGATTGCCTCCGCCGCTGCCGTCAGCTCCGGTAAGCAGCGGAGGGCACCTCTCCTGCCGCAGATAAGTGATCTCGCAGCAAATCCGCCGCAGAGACCACTCTTATTGGAAAGCGGACCGCCGGCCAAAGAAGAGGATACCGGGGTTATGGCAGATAGCTGCTGCCATAACAACGATATTCCTCATCAAACTTAGGATGTATATCGGCGTACGGCGGTCGGTAAGTGGTTAAGTCGCTTCTAACTTGGTCTGAGGGGTTCTTTGTTGGTTCCCCCCTGAACTGGGTATTTTACATGTGTTTTCCCTTCTACTGAAGAGAACCATTTATTTATTTATTTAAATTATTTTATGAATTTACAGGCCTGGGGTGTCCTTTTCCTATGGCTGGCCATTTATGGCAATATTTGATCAAATTGAGTTACCCTTAAGTACATTGAAATGGAGACAGGTGGTTCCCCCCTGAACTGGGTATTTTACATGTGTTTTCCCTTCTACTGAAGAGAACCATTTATTTATTTATTTAAATTATTTTATGAATTTACAGGCCTGGGATGTCCTTTTCCTATGGCTGGCCATTTATGGCAATATTTGATCAAATTGAGTTACCCTTAAGTACATTGAAATGGAGACAGGTGATTACGCAGACGCCCAAGGCATCTTCTCCGCCAACTATATAGGGGGATTTCCAGATATGTGTTTGTGGAGCCGGCACCACTAGCCACTTGTGCATTGCGCTCCCTTGACTAGATGTCCATTAGTTTTGTTAGCCAGAGGCCGCACCCAGTTATGGGCATATTTTCCATCATGGCATCTTGTGGGTATCGCGCTTGCATGTGGCATAATTTCCAGCGCCCTATGATGGTGCCATGTGATCATCATGCTTGAGCATCACGTCACTTCTGGCACCACTAGTGAATGCGCGGTGGCAATCTCTCGGCGTCCACACCACCTTTGGCGCCATTGGATGCCAGGGAGGTGGAGGGGACATAAAAAAGATCTCCCTTTCTGTAGATAGGGCAGCGGCAGAGTCGTGGGTCAAGTGATATGTGATGCTTCAAGTCTGTGAAAGATAAAAACACTCAGACTATGGTAGGGACTATTTAGATTGGAAGCTAGCAGGCTGGTTTTGAATGTCTCTTTTTTCCAGTTGGTTGGTTGTTGATTAGGGTATATGACTGCTTGGAAGTTTCTTCTGGGAAAGTCTGCCTTTAAATCTATTAACCGTCTGGGAGCACCACTTGCTATGATATTATCCATCACTGACTGATTAGTTCTGAGATCTGTATTCTAAGGTTTGAATATATTTATTCTTCCCTGGTCAGAGAAAAAATATTTTTGTTGATTCTTTGAGCTTGAGCTTACAATGTATCCCTTTTCAGATAATACTCTGCATCGTGGGGCCTGTATGTCCTTCTCTGTGATACACCAGATTTCTCTGCATCTTTCAATGTCCTCGAGACATCAGGGTCGCGACCTTCATAGATAGGATATGTTTCATAGTTCAGGTGGGGACACAGGGGGCACTCTTGTTCTAATTGTATTTGCAAGAAAATTTTATTTTTGTTTTGATTTGTTAAAAAATGTTGTTATGATTATTAAATGTTGATTTTAAAATAATGTTTTTCACCTATAATTACCATGTTATGTAGTGCTTGTTAGAAGTCTCCTAAGGAAGCCATTGCATGACGAAACATGTAGAGCAAGAAGTTACTGCTGGTTACTCATATTATGGTTACTGTATGATGATACTGTGATGTTTTTTATATATTTTGTAATAATAAATTCAATATATTCTTTATATATATTTGACTAGTAATTTTCTAAAAATCCCATTCCCTTTCTTCTACCAATTACTACCTATTAATTAGTTACGTTCCATTCGTTTAGATACAGCATTCGTTAATTCGGATAATTTGTATTTGTTATGTTCACTAACAGCCAAATTGGAAAGGAAATTCCAATACCTATAATTTAATAGTTATTATTAGTTAGTTAGTAGTTAGTTATTCTTTTGAATTTTCAGATTTTCCTTCGGATTTTCGAATTTATGAATTTTCAAATATTAGAATTTACAAATATTCTGAAAAATTTGTTAAACCGGTTTTCGTTAATTTGGATATTTCCGAATTAATTAATTTGTCGAACTTGGAACGAAATGAATTGCACAAGATTTGAGAAGAATCAAACATGAAGCTACCTGGAACTATCCTCCAGTGCTGTCATATTTCAGAACTGCAACCTACCTGGAGTGCCCGAAAGTACAAGTTGTTCAGTGCTCAGAGACATGGCCAAGGTAAGGAAGGCTAAAACTCGATCACTATACAACAAGACGCATAAGTTAAAACGTCTGGGCCAAGAAAAATCTGAAGATAGATTTTTTCAAAGATTTTTATGGGTTATTAAGATGAATAACTCTTGATGAACCAGAGGGATGGGCATGTGGCTGGATCAGTAAGGGTCACAGAGCTCAACTTCAACTCAGATGGCAACAAGGTGGAGGTGGGGTACTGGTATGGGCTGGTATTAGTAAAGATGAGCTAGTTGGACCTTTTCAGATTAAAGATGGACTCAAATTCAACTCCCAAACCTACTGCCAGTTTTTAGAATACACTTTCTTTAAGCAGTGGTACAGGAAAACGTTTGCATCTTTCAAGAAGACCATGATATTTAAGCAGGACAGCGCTCCGTTGCATGCATCAAAGTTCTCCACTGCCTGGCTAGCCAGTAAAGGCCTTAAATATGAAAGAATAATGACATGTCCCCCTTCCTCACCGGACCTAAACCCTATTAAGAACTTGTGGGCCCTTCCTAAACAGAAGATGTACGGTGAAGAAAAACATTACACCTCTCTGAACAGGGAGGCTGCGGTTGCTGTTGCACAAAAAGTTGATCATCAATAGATCAAGAAACTGACAGACTCACAAACAGAAGGCTTATGACTGTTATTGAAAGGAAGGTTAGAAATTGTCTATTTGTAAATCCTGAGTTATTTTTTATTCTCACATTAACAGATCAAAATAAACAATTGAAATGGGAAAATTTTAATTTTTGCATAATAATTCTGCACACTAATGCCGCGTACACACGAAGGGACTATCCCGCGGGATTATCCGCTGGACCGAAGTCCAGCGGATAATCCCCTCGTGTGTGGGCGCCGGCGGACTTTTTTTTGGCCAAAGTACGGCGGACTAAAGTTTCAGGTTTTGTTTTCAAATTATCCGCTGGACTTGGCAGTCCAGCGGATAATCCGGTCGTGTGTAGTATGGTCCGGCGTACCAAAAAGGACGCATGCTCAGTAGCAAGTATTTTTCTAGTATTTTTCGTTTTCTAGTCCCGTCGTACGTGCTGTACGTCATCGCGTGAACCGTCGGACTTTTTGCGTGATCGTGTGTGGTCAAGTCCGTTCGCTTTTTAGTCCAGCGGACCCAGCTGGAAAGTCCAGCGGATTGTCCGCTGGACTTAGGTCCGCCGGGAAAAGTCCCTTCGTGTGTACGCGGCATAATAGTTACCCATTAGTTGTGCACACGTGGATATTCTTCTAAGAAAGCCAAAACCTTGCTTCTACTTTCTTAAATTTTCAGGTTTGAGGTTTATTAACATTTTGGATTGACCGAGAGCACTGTAGCTGTTCAATAATGAAATTAATCCTCATAAATACAACTTGTCTAATAATTATGCATACAGTGTAATGATAGAGTGTTTTATTAACAAGTTCAGGTATCCACAGTACATGCACAGGTGTCTAAGTATATCAAAGGAGGAACAGGAACAAACTTGAACTAAGTAAAGAATTTATTAAACATGTAACAACTATAAATGGTGACATCCACAGGCTAGAGGTATGAGCACCACATATCCCCCTTAGGCTAGGTTCACCTCTATTTGGCTCTGTAAGCCACATTTGTATGCGCACCACAGCCCATACATTTGAATAGGCTGCTGTGCCTGGATTTCATGTCCTGCAACTTTTTTTTTAAAACAGCCGTAGGGAAATTGCATGGTGCTTTTGCAACATGTGGTTTCTTGCAACCGCAAATGAGCTGAATTTTTAGATGCGTGGGGTGCCATTAAGAATGAATGGCAGCCCCTCATGTCTGCAAAAGAGCAGGGCGGTTTGCTGGTGGTTGGTTGCTGGTGAGGGAATAGGTGCGATTTACATGCTGTCTTGTATCCTCAACCATCCACGCAAGTGTGAACCTAGCCTAAATGTACAAAAAAGAATAGTGAAAAATACAGACAGTAACAATGTAAAGAATTAAGTGACGGAGCTGAGTGCAAATATAAATACTGTAAATATATGTGATGGTCTTAAACATCTACCAAACAATTGATAATAACTGTAAATATTATTATCTAATACCTGTTTTGTGGTTATCAAATAACAATAGTCTAAACATATATAAATATCCAGTGATACTCTAGTGCAAAAATATAAAGTGAAAACATGTTCCAAAAAATGAAAAATTATGATTAGAAAATCGAAAAAAAAGGCAAAAAAAACTGTGTACTGTTATCAAAAATGTTATATATTAGTCAATAATTAATAATCCTGTCCTGAATTAATATATGCAACTGAAAGTCCACACTGTGATTATCAAAAACGAATCCTTCCCCAATAACCTCAACTGAGACGGTGACATGAGGGTCCCAAGTCAGGGAGGGAAACGCCAGACCTCCTCTCTACCCACGTCTTCGAACTTTCTCCCTCCCCGCTTCTCCCCCTTCTTCCCTTGAAGTGGAAATGAGGACAGGGGGATTACATGCTCATTACTCCTTTTTATTGCAAGGGATTTGCCACATTGCCTAGCTATGTCTAGCTGACCTTATGCCACCCGAGACCCCTGTTCCCCACGCTGCTTCCCAACCCGCTTTGTATCCTGCTCATTACTCCCGGGATCCATTATTCCCCAGAGATCCAAGTATATCTATTATTGCTTGTTTTAACATTTGTTATAGTTCATTCATTGATGTTAATCTTCCGTTCAGCATAGTCACCTCCACGCATTCCTGTTCTAGCCAACGGGTTTAAGGGGAGGTGATTCTGTTACGGCTCCACTAGTGCCTTTCTTTTGTTATGCTACGTAGGATGATACATGAGGCCTACCTGCTGGGGTGGTGTTCATGCACCCCTTCTTGTCTGGTTGTTGGGTATATTGCCCTCCGCTAGACAAGCCTATCCTCTGATTTCCAGAGGGATGTTTCTGGTTGCTTTTTACCTACCGGTGGAGGGTTCTGTCCCCTCCACTACACGAAGGACTCTCTTGTCCGCCGTCTTTCCTCTCGTTCTTTCTATTCTCTCTCTTACTCATCTTATTCACTCCCATATCTTTGCAGGAACCGTCTGGAGGAGGGATACTCAATACTACCGCACACTCTCAGGGATCTTTGTTTGGTATGCACTCTATCCTGGACTTGATGGACACATATTGGTAAGTGCTGTAGGTTGCCTAGATAGTCCTCCACCTCTGCTCAATGGCTAATGCTCCCTCCATACCACCTCCTCTCAAAAGAATCTCCCATAATGCTCAAGGCCTGAACTCCCCGATTAAACAATGTAAAGTATTTCATTTTCTCCAATCACAAAAGGTGGACGTAGTTCTCCTACAGGAAACTCATTTCCCGAATAGATTCTGCCCGTCCTTTATTCACTCCAATTTCCCATTTTTTGCACTGGCCAATGCTGATGACAAAACTAAAGGTGTGGGTGTTTTCATTTCCAAACGATGCAAATTCACTCTCAGATCTGTATTCAAAGACCCGGAAGGGAGGTTTATACTTGTAGTGGGTGATTTAGATAACCAATTGTACTCTTTCATCTCATACTATGCCCCCAACAAAGGCCAACTTAATTTCTTCCAACACCTGTTAAAAACTCTCACACCAAAGCTGGAAGGCACGGTAATTTTTGGTGGCGATTCCAACACTGCGTTTGACCAGGGACTGGACAAGTCACGGCCCCCGGGAAAACGCCTCACCAGACCTACCAAACAGAGCCTCCGAATAGCCAAGTTGCTATTCCAACATGGCCTCATTGATATCTGGAGAGAAGTAAACTCCACCTTGCGAGATTTCATGCACTACTCCAACCCCCACAGATCTTTCGCAGGGATCGACCACATCCTTGTTTCTTCAGCCTCCATCCCACTCACGAACAAAGCTTACATCAAGGATGTGGTCGGGTCAGACCACTCCATGGTGGTCTTGACACTTCAACGCCCAGTGGGCCATGCGCCCCACAGACGTTGGAGACTCAACAAATCTATCCTAAGTGATCCCATCAGAGCCACTGAGATTGAAAACATTATCAAAAACTATTTTCTCACCAACGACACGCCTGAAACTGGGCCTACATGCCTTTGGGCTGCCCACAAGGCGGTGCTTAGAGGACATCTTATCCAAATAGCCTCCCAAATTCACAAATCTTACAAAGCAACGATTGATCAGTTGGATAGGGAATATTCAGCATTAGCCAAAAAACACAAGGACAATCCGAGTTCTGTCCCCACTACTAAATTGGACGCAGCTAGGACAGTGTTGAACCTAGCTCTGACAACCAAGGCCGAAAAATGGATTCGGTGGAATAGAGCCAAATTTTATTGTCAAGGTGACAAAATTGGCTCTATGCTAGCAGGTAGACTCTCGCCCAAATTTAGGTCCTCAGCTATCCCCAAAATTAAAATCCAAGGTGGCACCTTGTCCCAGAACCCCGACGCATCATGCAAGAATTTCACAATTTCTATAAATCTTTGTACAGTGGTGACCATGGCCCTTCTCAAAAGGCGATCGATAACTTCCTTAAGAATATCCAGACCCCTATATTGGAAGACAAACACAGACAATACTTAGATGGTCCCATCTCAGCGAACGAAGTATGCGCCGTTATACACTGATTAAAACCTCATTCAGCTCCTGGTCCGGATGGCTTTTCCATTCCCTACTACAAATCATTCGCTACAACAATTGCCCCATATATGGCTCGCTTCTTCAATGCACTATGACAGGGTGGACAATTAGATTCTTCACTCAACATGGCCCACATTACAGTTCTCCCCAAGCCAAACAAAGATACCAGCTCAGTCAGTAACTATAGACCTATATCTCTCATTAACAATGACCTAAAGATTCTGACTAAAATCCTTGCAGACCGCCTGGCCTTCTTCATCAGCCTGTACATTCACAAAGACCAAGTGGGTTTCATCCCAGGGAGACAAGGTCCTGATCAGACTCGCCGTGCAATAGATCTTATCTCCCTCCTTAATTCTAACTGGGATGAAAGCTCACCCAGACAAGGTTGCCTGCTATCCCTAGACCTCCAAAAAGCATTCGACTCTGTTCACTGGCCCTAAATTTTCAGTACTTTACAACGCTGGGGGTTTGGAGATTCTTTCCTCAATGTCATGCATGCCCTTTACTCATCCCCTTCAGCTCAGGTGCGTCTTCAGGGATTTTATTCGAAATCTTTCCCCATATATAGAGGCACAAGACAAGGTTGTCCGCTCTCCCCATTGATATTTGCCATAGCAATCGAATCCTTAGCTATAGCCATCAGAGCTGACACAAACATTCAAGGCATTCATTGCGGTTCACGTCAGCACAAATGTGCTTTATTTGCGGACGACATTTTAATGTTTGTTTCCTCCCCACTAATCTCCCTTCCCAACATTTGCCGCCTTCTAGACGACTTTGGAGCGGTCTCAGGCCTTAGGGTCAATTACAACAAATCACAGGCCCTTAATATTAACATACCGGATTCTCTCCTGACCAGGCTTAGGGATAGCTTTAAATTCTCCTGGAGCGACTCTTCAATCTCATACCTGGGGATCAATCTAACACCCAGAATTGAACTGCTCCATCAAGCTAATTATCTGCCACTTTACCAAAAACTTGAAGCTGATTTAACCAGGTGGTCTGAGCTGTCCCTATCTTGGCTAGGAAGAATAAACACTATAAAGATGACATTACTCCCTCGCATCCTATATTATTTTAGGGCACTCCCAATCCCAGTTGACAAAACTCGCCTACAGCGTTTCCAAGCCAAAATTATCAAATTTGAATGGGGCAAAGGGGGCCATAGATTCTCTAAATCAATCTTATTTAGATCTAAATTAGAGGGGGGTCTGGGCCTCCCCAATCTGCTTCGGTATTTCCAAGCAGCCCACCTTGCTCAATTATCGATTGTTTATTCTCGTTGGGAACAACCTGACTGGGTCCACATTGAGAGACAGGCAGTTCCACTCCACACGCTTGACTATCTTTTATGAAGCCCCAAAAAACAATGTCCTCCGATCCTCTCCCCTACTCGATCTCACTCCTTTGCTCTGTGGGATGGTTTAAAGTCCAACGACCTACTTACCTCTCGCACAGAACCATTATCACACATATTCCGAAACCCAGCTTTCATCCCGGGCCTTGTCATTAAAGCTTTCCAGTGGTGGCTTGACAAAGGGCTGTACAGAATAGGACACTTCCTCAGACCATTGGGTCCACTCTCCAACTGAATTCTTCAGATTTTCTCAGATCTCAAACTTCTTAAATAAAAAATGCAAATCATTACCTAATGGGCCCCAAATAACAGAGTACAAAACATGGTGTGGCCAGACTACTGAGCAGAGGGGGGTATCTCGGTAATCTATAAAGCACTATCCTCTACAAAGTCCAAGACGCCTTACATGCTGGCATGGGAGGAAGACCTAGACCAACAATGGAACCTTGCTACTTGGCATAAACACTTCTCCCGCTCCTTCAAGGGCATCCTCAATCCTTGCCTGATAGAAGCTAGTATTAAGGTACTGTCTAGATGGTACCTGATCCCCTCAAAGCTAGCTAAAATTTTTCCAGATGCCACACCTCTCTGTTTTCGTGGTTGTCATTTAAGAGGGGATATACTCCACATCTGGTGGACCTGCCCCAGAATTCGTCAGTTTTGGCGCAAGATTTTTGTTTGGATCAGCAAAATATCTAAAATCTCAATTCACATGTCCCCGCTCATTGCGCTTCTTAATTTCCCGGTGCAGGGAGTATCCAGGAGTACACAACGCCTTGTTTACTTTATTTTCCTGGGGGCCAAACTCACGCTAGCCAAAGCTTGGAAACAACCATCTGTCTCAACTCTGCTAGCTAAAAGGAAAATCTCATGGATCATGAACTAGGAAAAAATGGCAAGTGTCCTCCTGGATCGCTCAGCTGCATTCACTGCTACATGGGAGCCATGGGCTTCATTTGTGGGAGTTACCATCCCACTTTGACCTCGATTATACCACTCTCATACTCACCTCACTCCAGACGATTCCTGCCAACATCATCTTACTCTTTCTTGTTTCCTCTTTTTTTTCCTCTTTTCCCTTCTTCCTATTCTATTCTCTTCTCTCTTCTGTTCCCTGAGCTACGACCCTCAATCAATCAAGCCTATACCTAGACAAATGTCAGGATGAGTCGGTAAGGATAGTTCCGTCAAGCATTTCTGCACGGATCCGTGCCCTACTGATAGGCAACCTAGCTACAAGTTTTCTCTTATTTTGCTTAGGTCATAGAGTCCCCACTGCCTCTCCTGGAGTATATCAATATCTTACATGGTCAGTTCAGTTCACTGACCTTTCTTAATGATCTCTCATACCCAGGTTTGAGTCCTTTCTAGTTTTTGCTCTTGGGCAGGTGCAGCCTTCGGTGAATCTTACTAAAGGGGTATTGGGGATTGGTGGACTCAGGCCACAGCATGATCCCTATTGGGGTGGCAGATCCCCACTCCCCTCTTCTACCACCCGCTTATCCGAGATCGCCCTTTGATGCATACTATGCCCTTTATATTTATTAGGATGTTATCTGAGACTTTCAGCACATACTGGTTTTGGCATATATGTATAATGCTTGTTGGACTCTTCTGTAATTTTTTTTTCTGTTTTATTTTTAATTATTAATTATTTTTTCTTGTTAAATGCTTGGTCATTACTATGGCCTTGTTGGTCGACTCAGGATTGATAATCTTCATTCTATCTTGCTGTTTCATAATGTAATTCTGTCTTCCTTCGTTATGAAAATAAAAATCTATTGAAACAAAAACGAATCCTTCACCAGTTATGTACGAGATCACTCACCAATATTTAGTGGCTGATATTAGATCCACCAGCAAACAGGTATTTCCCTCTGAATCTGTAGCTCTGTGAAGATTGATATCCACACTCATCCACTTTCAGTGTTCCATATGGTTATAATCATCAACAGGCAGGCAGGCTTTAACTGGCGCAATGCTCTGCAGATCTATACTGGATGATCCCAGAGACCCTCCGCTATTGCCGACCAATATCTCCCGGGAAGTAAAAATATGTTGGAAAGAAGCGCAGCATAGAATAAAATCCTTTAAAAAATCCTTATTTTATTAAAATCACATTAAACTCACATGTGAAGTTGTCTACCGACACAGGCAAATAGGCATGAATACACATGCGGGCTTGCTCTGGATCAGTCAACCCTGCAAGCAAACATCCAATTCAGACAGGTGATGATACTTCCAAACAGCACACCCTACTTACGTTTCATTCGTTAGATGTCTTTACAGGGGCAGGAGACGTCTAAAGCCCCATACACACGGTCGGATTTTCCGATGGATTCTGTCCTATCAGACAATTCCGACCGTGTGTAGGCACCATCGGACAGTTTCCATCGGATTGTCCGACTGACAAAGTCCTATCTCCTGCTGGATAGATTTTTTGA
Source organism: Lithobates sylvaticus (assembly GCA_028564925.1). Taxonomy (NCBI): domain Eukaryota; kingdom Metazoa; phylum Chordata; class Amphibia; order Anura; family Ranidae; genus Lithobates; species Lithobates sylvaticus. The sequence goes on along the minus strand of CM053029.1, from coordinate 567,582,812 downwards.
CAACAAAGTCCGATCACACCAAATCCGATCGTGTGTAGCGAATTCCGACGGACAAAGTGCTACGCATGCTCAGATCACATTACAAGACCAAAGCTATTGGCTACTAGCCTCTACGTAGTCCCATCGTAGGCAACAAACGTCACCACGTTCAGAATGATCTTATTTTCCGACAACTTTGTCCGACCGTGTGTACGCAAAACCAACATCGGACAAAGTACGACGGACATGATCCGACGGACCTGGTCCTCGGATAATTCGAGCGTGTGTATGGGGCTTTACGATTATAGTTCATTATACTCTACAAAGTGTCTCTCCCCTCCCTTCTCCCCTTTCCATCCTCTACTCCTTCTTTTCTATTTCAAACACACAACACTCAAGGCCACATACAGTATCTCACAAAAGTGAGTACACCCCTCACATTTTTTATAAATATTTATTATATCTTTTCATGTGACAACACTGAAGAAATTACATTTACTACAATGTAAAGTAGTGAGTGTACAGCTTGTATAACAGTGTAAATTTGCTGTCCCCTTAAAATAACTCAACACACAGCCATTAATTTCAAAATCATTGGTGAGAAAGGTGCGTACACCCCTAAGTGAAAATGTCCAAATTGGGCCCAAAGTTCCAATATTTTGTGTGGCCACCATTATTTTCCAGCACTGCCTTAACCATCTTGGGAATAGTGTGCACTAGAGCTTCACAGGTTGCCACTGGAGTCCTCTTCCACTCCTCCATGATGACATCACTGAGCTGGTGGATGTTAGAGAACTTGCGCCGCTCCACCCTCGATTTGAGGATTCCCCACAGATGCTCAATAGGGTTTAGGTCTGGAGACATGCTTGGGCAGTCCATCTGGTGGGTGCTGGTGGACATCCAGTGCCCGGCACCCACAGATTGTGTCCTGCTGTGATAAATCACAGCAGAAGCAGGCCGGCGGTGGTGGCGACGGAAGTGCAGAATTATGTATATAAACGTGATTCTGTGGAGGAGGGCTGCCTCCAGCAGTTAATGCCATAAGTGTCATCTGCTACTGGTATACCCCGTACACACGATCGTAAATTCCGCCGGCAAAAGACCGATGTGAGCTTTTGGTCGGAAAATGCGACCGTGTGTAGGCTCCATTGGACTTTTGCTGGCTGAATTTACAAAAGTTTGAGAGCATGTTCTCAATTTTTCCGACGGAAAAATTCCGATCGTCTGTGGCAATTCCGACACGTAAAATTCTGACGCATGCTCGGAAACAATTTGACGCATGCATGAATTTGGTGTGACCGTGTGTGACCGTGTGTAGGCGACACAAGCTTGAGCGGAATTCTGTCGGAAAAAACATCCAAGACTTTTCCGACAAGAATTACAATCGTGTGTACGCGGCAGTAGACTATATAAAATTTGCTGTCCATCTACACTCAGACAATGCAAGGTAAAGCATGCTTTACAACAGTGGGTAAATTCACCTGAATATGTTTAATGTGTGTCACCGGCGCAAAACAAATTGTGAATATAAAAAAAAAACGAATATGTGGGGTTTGCTGCGCTAACCAATACACAAATTATTTGTGCTCAAATCAACATATAACACGAATATCCAAACAATAAAGTATCTAAACATTAAAATTCAACACCACTGTGATGTGCCAAAATCAAAATGTATATTATTGTCAAAATAAAATGTCCATTGACAAAGTCACTCCATGCCAATAGTGATTTCTTGCATATAATTGCTTATATGGTGATTCACCCAGCTTAATCGTGACAACATACGCCACCTTCCAAAGTTCACACTCACCAGATGACAGCATAGGTAGAGCCTAGTCAATTTGTGGGTCTTTAGTTCCCTGTTTAGATCTTCCCTGTGGCACCAGATTTGTACAGCAATATTCCTCTGTGTTCTATATTCACTTCACCAAGCTCCCCTCTCATGCACTTTGCTTTACTCTCTTATGCCACGTACACACGAGCGGAATTTCCATCCGAAAAATCTTGGATGGTTTTTCTGACAGAATTCCGCTCAAGCTTGGCTTGCATACACACGGTCACACAAAAGTTCTCTGAACTTTCGACCGTCAAGAACGCGGTGACGTACAACAGTACGACGAGCTGAGAAAATTAAGTTCAATGCTTCCGAGCATGCGCCAAATTGTTTCCAAGCATGCGTGATTTTTTGCGCATCCGAATTGTATACAGCTTATTGCATTTTCGGATAGGAACTTTGCCCGACCGAAAGATAGAGAACATGCTCTCAATCAATTGCTGGCTAGAATTCCGCCAGCAAAATACCAATGGAGCATACACACGCATGTACGTGGCATTACTGCTTAGTTCTACTGCCTAGAGAGAAGAAAATCCTTGAATATTGACTACCATGTGACTTGTCCATGCAAATGCTCCTGAAAACTGAGCAGATCCTTGATAGGAGTAAATCCCACATACATTGGGGTCTGCAAAGCACCAGACAATGGACATTTTATTTTGACAATAATATACATTTTGGTTTTGGCACATCACAGCGGTGTTGAATTGTTATGTTTGGATAATTTATTGTTTGGATATTTGAGTTATATGTTGATTGGAGCACAAATAATTTATGTATAGGTTTTATCTATAGATTCATTAAAGTCATTGTAAAGGTTTTTATTTTTTTCTTAAAATAACAAACATTTCATACTTACCCCCTCTGTCCAAGGGTTTAGCACAGAGCGGCCCGATCCTCCTTTTCTGGGGTCCCCCAGCGGCGCTCCTGGCCCCTCCTCCTCATTGAGTGCCTCCACGGAGAGCCGCTCTCCCTCCGGGCACTCATGCGGGCACACTCCCGAGTCCTGCTGCTGCGTCCATTGACACAGGCAGCAGGACTCGACCTCGACCCCGGCTCTCGTGTCATTGGGTTTCCAATGAGGACCCGAGACAGGGGCTGGAGCTGCTGGGCTCGTTCTTATCGTTGTAACGATCAGGTTCACGTAAGAAAAATGGGGCTCTGGGGGGGCAGCTGCCCCACAGAAGGTTCTTCACCGTAATGCATAGAATACATTAAGATGAAAAACATTGAGACTTTACAACTCCGTTAAGTCCACCTGATTAGCAGCAAGTGTATAATTTTCAAACATATGAATCAAAAAAAAAGGTGCAGGATGTTGTAGAGATAGACTAGACATCATCATTACCAGGGCAGTCTAGAAGGCAGAGTAACTATAGAAAGATTTATTAATAATTCAGACATCCATAGTACATGTACAGGCTTCTGAGTACATCATAGCAGGTACAACAACTAACTGGAACAGAGTATAGAAAGTATTACCTATATTATAACTGTAAATAGTGACATCTACAGGCCAGAGGTATGAAAACCACCCTTACATAGTCAGATAAAGGATCAATAAAAATAAGAAGAGTCAATACGTATAAAAATATATAGATATTGCACATTCGCGCATTCCTACAGCCTCTGTTGTAAACTTGGAATGATATAGTATGATTTCCAGTCCTACACTCATCACCCTTTTAAAATGTTAATACTCTATCCTCTTCTAAGTAAATAATCCTTGACATGTTGGATGCAATCATTAATTAGTGGATTTATATGCCAGCCAGAAAAATACAAATGTGCATACAGATGAGTTAAAGCACACAAATAAATCTGTTGGTGGGAGAAGAGTAATTACAAGACTTTTAAAGCTGAACACGTACTTCAAAGTACTTTTTGTCTTTTCAGAGCAAGAATTATTTTTTAGATTCTGTTCAAATTGTGTCCATTCCCCATGTTCATTGTTTTACAGCCATTGTTTCTTATACTTCTTTTCAGATGGTAACACGCATGCTATTCCAAATGCTGGGGGTAAAATAAATTGTTTCTGGTTTAAATTTATTGTTTATAAAGGAGAAAAAAAAAAGGGACAGAAAAAAATGAAACTGCATTTAACATTTTTTTTGAGGGCCAAGTCGGCATCTTTAAAGGGGATGTCCACTCTGTAAAAAAGAAAAAAACTACAAACCCTGTAGCTGCTGACTTTTAATTAAAGTACACTCACCTGTCCAGAGATCCAGCCACGTCCTCACCTGGGCTGATTCTTCACTAGACTTCTTATCCCCTTTGCCAGTTTGACAAAGAACTGGAACAGGTGCATCCGAGATACTACCTCCTGTGCAATGCCTGGTGAGCCTCAAGAACACAGCACTGTGAAGTCTCTGTAAACCTCCATATAGCCCATGGAAAAAAGGAGAAAGGCTGGTGCCATGGAAGTCTTTGCATGTGAACAGCAGTCAAAAAGAAAGAAAGCCAATGCGTTTCGGCCATCAGGCTTTAATCATGACTAACAAATAAGTGACACAAAACAGCTTAAATAGTGTAGACTAAATCACATGGTCAACTCCAAGGCTCACATGGCTCAAAAAAGGGGTGGCAGCAAATATAAAAACATACAAAAGAAGAGCACTATAAGCAGACAATTGTACATGAATGTATATAAAAACACATATAACACAAATACAAAAGGAACAGCATTACATATCACAAAAGAGTATGATGAAAAAGTATATATTTCCAGATGTCTGTTTCTTTTTTAATTTCTCATTTGTATGTGTTGGATAGGGATGGGCCCGGTGTTCGATTTGAACCCATGTTCTAATCGAACATCGGGCGTTCGACCGCTCGTCGAGCCCAGAACTATTTGGGCCGCTCGCATCAAATTCGTGTGATGCGAACGGCCCACAATGCACTGCAGTCGCAGTGCATTGCTGGCTGATGATTGGCCAAGCATGCACTGTGACCCCGCATGCTTGGCCAATCATAGAGCCAGCGGCGAGGAGAGCAATGATTGGCCACAGGCAGGATGCCTGTGGCCAAATATACCTCAGGGGGTTTAGTACACGCCCCACACTATAAAAGGCCGCCGCGCCGGCGGCCTCGTGTAGTGTGTTCCAGCGTGTCAGTGACATTATCTGCTGTGATCCATTCTGCAGTGCTACTGACTGCTGACATTATCTGCTGTGATTCTGGGGATTAGTGTGTGCGTGCTGTTAGTACAGCATTGCAGTATCACATTAAAACACCTTTACCCTTCTGGCCTGTTGTGTCATCTAAGGCAGCCATCTGCAGGTAATGAATTGTTGGTTCCCGTAACCCAGAGAACAGTCATTCATTGAAAGTCATTGATAAAAAAAAGTCATTGATAAAAACAAAAACAAAAAAAAACGTGGGGGTCCCCCCAAATTCAATTACCAGGCCCTTCAGGTCTGCTATGGATATTAAGGGGAAAAAATGGCGTGGGGTCCCCCTCAAAATCCATACCAGACCCTTATCCAAGCAAGCAACATGGCAGGCCGCAGGAAAAGATGGGGGGGCGAGAGCGCCCCCTCCCTCCTGAACCGTACCAAGCCACATGCCCTCAACATTGGGAGGGTGCTTTGGGGTCCCCCCCAAAGCACCTTGTCCACATGTTGATGATGACAAGGGCCTCTTCCCCACACACAACCCTGGCCATTGGTTGTGGGGGTCTGCGGACTGGGGGCTTATTGGAATCTGGAAGCCCCTTTAACAAGGGGACCCCCAGATCCCGGCCCCCCCTGTGTTAAATGGTAAGGGGGAACAAAAGTACCCCTACCATTTCACCAAAAAGGGACAAAAATTGTAAAAATTACGGGAGACGGTCTTTGACAATTCCTTTATTAAAATCTTCTTTCATCTTCTTTCTTCTGGTCTTCTTCCTTCTTCCTTTCTTCATCCTTCGGTTTCTTCATATTCTTTTTCCGACATCTTCTTCCATCTTCTTCTTCCTCCGATCCGCTTCTTCTTGCTCTGGTCTTCTTGTCCGGCATCTTCTTCTTGGAGCTCTTGTGTCTCCTCAAATTCCTAGGTTTGGATCCAACAGTTTGAGTGTCGGGAGGGCTGAAACTGGCTGCCTCGGGCGGAGCATTGGGAAGGGCGCCGCAGCTGGTATTGATCCTTCTGCAGCATCTGAAAGGCCGCTTCTCCTCCTCTACCTCCCGCTAGTATTCAGCTGCTGCAGGAGGAAAATACAGGGATAGGTATGTACCTGTAAAGCCAGCTTCCACTCCTGTTCCTGCTCCTTCTTTTGCCCCCCTCCTCTCCTCTGCCCCCCTTCTCTGCTCTTTCCACAGCCCTCACCTCCTCTCCTTTGCTAGTTGTGCAGTGCGGGCTGAATAATGACAATGTCCTCGGCACGGAGAAGCAAATCTTACAATCCGTAAGACAGGCAGCCACATAAAGTTATAACATAATATTCCCTGACACTCGTTCTCCTGCTCTTTCCTTCCTCCACCCTCCATCCTGTCTGTAGCCACGGGAAATCTAGATGGAGAGCGGGGGAAGGAAAGAGCAGAAGAATGAGTGCAGGGTGTTCTGTCAAATTAGCCAACTCGTCAGAAACTCCAACCATGTCACTTCTGGTTTCTTTGAACCATCAGTGATTGGAGATTTTGACAAATCGCTGTTTGGACAGGCTAACGAGGACAAAGTTGTCGCCGCCTCGGGGGCAGACATTTTGTTGGCTAGTATGGGAGCGGAGTAACAATCTCTGCTCATAATATCATGCACCAGACTCTATTAGGTCACCGGTGTTGTGTCCAAACAGCAATTCATCAAAATCTCCAATTGCTGATGATTTAAAGAAACCGGAAGTTAAGTAGTTGGAGTTTCTGACGAGTTGGCTATTTTGACAGAACATCGGTGTTGTGTCCAAACCGCAATTCGCCAAAATCTCCAATTACTGATGGTTTAAAGAAACCGGAAGTGACATGGTTGGAGTTTCTGACAAGTTGGCTAATCTGATAGAACAGGTGAAGCTTATGTTATAACTTTGTGTGGCTGCCTGTCTTCTGGATCGTAAGATGAGCTTCTCCGTGCCAAGGATATTGCCATTATTCATCCTGCACTGCACAACTAGCAAGGGAGCGGAGGTGAGTGCTGTAGGGAGACCAGAGAAGGGGGGACAGAGGAGCGGAGGGGGACCAGATAAGTTAGGGGGACCAGGGGAGCATAGGGGAGACCAGAGGAACACAGGGGGGGCACAGGAACACAGAGGGAACAAGAGAAGATTGGGGGAACCAGAGGAGCATGGGGGACCAGAGGAACACGGGGACCAGAGAAGCAGGGGGGACCAGAGGAGCAGGGGGACCAGAGGAACACAGGGGGACCAGAGGAGCAAGGGGGTCCAGAGGAGCAAGGGGGAACCAGAGTAGCACAGGGGGACCAGAGGAGCAAGGGGAACCCAAGGAGGACAAGGGGAACCAGAGGCGCACAGAGGGGACCAGATGAGCAAGGGGGAACTCGAGGAGTAAGGGGGAACCCGAAGAGCAAGGGGAAACCCGAGGAGCAAGGGGAAACCAGAGGAGCACGGGAGGACCAAAGGAGCACAGGGGGACCAGAGAAGCACAAGGGGGCAGAGAGCACAGGGGGGGTCAGAGGAGCACAGGAGGACCAGAGGAGTTTGGGGGGACCAGAGGTGCACGGGATACCAGAGGAACACAGGGGGAACCAGGGGAGCACATGGGGGACCAGAGGAACATGGGGGGAACCAGAGGAGCACAGGGGGACTAGAGGAGCACAGCGGGGACCATAGGAGCAAGGGGGTAACCAGAGGAGAAGGGCATGACAGAGGAGCATGGGTGACAAGAGAAACAGGGGGGACTAGAGGAGCAGGGGGGGACCAGAAGAGCACAAGGGGGAAGGGACAGATGACCACTTTTCTGTCTAATCCCCCTGTCTATTGTATCAGCTACCCTGCTTGCATTATTTCTTTCACACGGGCGTGCAGACTTCATCAGCAGATCTGCCTGCTCAGTATGGGATCTCTCCGCTGATCCCTGCTGAGCAGGTGGATGACAGGTCTGTGTTCACTCCACCTATGCAGAGCGGACACAGCCCACTTTCCTTTATGGTCAGTCGGATGTAAACGGACTTTCTGTCCATTTACATCCAACTGTCATCCGATCCACCAGACGGATGGGGAACAGATTCCCTATCAGTCTATTATTAGTGGATAGGATCGGTTTGGATGTTGGCGGGTATGTCCATTTACATGCGCCACTCCATAGAGGGATCGCCTAAAAAAAAAAAAAACTGACAGTTGGACCCGATCAGTCCTCCCATGTGAAAGGGGCCATACACTGCTAAATTGCTGAATGATGGAGAAGCCACTATCCATGGGCGTAGCATCAGGGGTCGCAATGACAACCCCACTTATGCTCCCATGGTGCCTCCCTGCAACACTGGACAGGATGGGTGGCATTTACTAGAATTGATTACCTATATTTACCCCCTGCAGCAGCTGCCTTGGCATTTTTGTCAGTTTGGCATCTTCATTCAGGGCACTAACTGAATTTGTCCCGCTAAGGTTGGGGTGGGGGGCGAACTGATTCTTTGCCCCGGGTGAATGTCTAGCTTTGCCACTGAGTGTCCGATAATAAATCTGTTTGCTGTTTGGCAGCTGCAACCTCAAAACCTCTCTGGATAGATCACAGAGGATAACCTCTGGATTCAAGCCTGTTCCTAATTACTTGGCATTCATTATTAAAAGGAATCTCCGTGGAGCAATTTCTTCTTGCTCTAGTAAACTCTCCTACTGGGATGGCCTTTATAGTGTGGGCTGGATGGCAACTACTGGACAGTAAAGTGGCATTGCCTGCAGTGGGTTTTATGAAAGTTTTAGTGGAATCCGCTTGGGCAGAGGGATCACCTTCCAAGGTGACATCCAGGAAATCTATGACCCTGTTGTGATAATTACCAGTAAACTTTAAATTAAGATCATTGGCATTTACTTGGTGCAAAAATGGTGCAATATCAAATGTAGCCTTATTCTTAACCCAAATGATAAGCAGGTCATCAATGAATCTGCCATACCAAAATAAATTGCTATAAAATGAATTAAGATGGGAAATTTTTTTAAATTCCTCCCACCAACCCATCTAAATATTTGACAGGGAAGGAGAAAATGTGGCACCCATCGATGCACCACACATTGGCAAGTAATAGGTATTGTTAAAAAGAAAAAAGTTGTGGGTCATAAGAAAATCTATACATCTTAGCAGTCCTATATGAACTATACTTCTGAAGGTGATATTTTACAGCTCAAAAATTGTTTCTGGTAACGGGAGCTAAATTATCTATCGCCAAGGCCTGGAAGTCTCCAACGGTCTCACTATTATCCATGAAGAGGAAGATTTCGTGGATGATGGAGCAAGAAAAACTTGTCAGCTCTCTGTTAGACAGGACAGAACAATTTAAAGCTATATGGGAACCCTGGGCCCATTATATTGGAATCTCCTTGATACCTGGAATTGATCATAAGCAGTAAACCCATCTTCAGAGTTGTGCATCAGATGGATAGACACTTTACCAACTATAATTCTCCCCTATCTTTCTTCTACTCTTCCCTCTTTTTTTCCTCTCTCTTTTCTACATCCCTCTCTCCTCTGTTCTCTCATTTGTTTTTGATTGACTTATTATTTTATTATGCTCATGTAGTTTAGTCATTGGTAATAGAGTTGAGTTCTTTTACTACAATCCTAGAATGGTAACTCTTGTTACTAATATGGAGCTATTTATCTATCGTCTGGTTCTCCAGCTGCATATCTAGGTCTGTGTACACAATACCCATTGGATGCGACCCAGTAGGGGTCACAGGATCCTTTGATATGGTATTTTCATCAGTTTATGTTTTTTTTTTCTCCTCAGGAATATGTAAATTCCCCCTAGTGGGGAACTTCATATGGGGGCGGGGGCCCACGCTCTTCCCCGGACACAGTGAGTTCCCCTTAGGGGTGTCCGGAGAGGTAAGGGGGTCCCAGACAGTCCTCCAGCGTGCCAATTTTTCTCTTCACGTAGTTTTGATATGACTTGATATCAGGTATAATAGCTTCATGTTGCTGGCTCTCTCATGTTTTTTAGATGTCGGAGAGATACTTTTCTTATTCGTATATGTATTTGTTTTCACTCAACTCTTGTAAGTATTGTGGTAAAACTACATTGTCATTGTTTCAGATAATATGTCTTGCTCACTTGTTTTGAAGTTAAAATAAAAACTTTTATTGAGAAAAAAAAATAGTTTCTGGTTTTAATCATTGTTTATAAAGGAGAAAGAAAAAGAGACAAAAACATTTAACTGCATTTAGCAATTTTTTCAGGGCCAAACCGGCATCTTTAAAGTGGATGTCCACTCTGTATAAAAAAAAAAATCCTGTAGCTGCTGACTTTTAATAAAAGGACACTCACATGTCCAGTGATCCAGCTCCGTCCTCACCCAGGCAAATTCTTCACTAGCCTTCTTATTAATTTTGCCAGTTTGACAAAGAAGTGGATCACCCTATTGGCCAGCAGCTCCCTGCTTTCCGACTTCCTGCGGATGTCACGTCTGGCCAAACAGCTTCTGCTTTCCACACTGGTTACCCCTCCTTCCCTGGGGGTTTGTCACTCATCTCTGGACATACTAGCAGCAGCAACAGCAGCTTTCACACAGGTCGGGGCACAGCAGGTGACCTCAGGATATCCAGCCACCATGGCCTTTTATACAGATATGCCTATTTACTTTGTTTTATGTATGTTGCCAATTGTCTGTTTAACAAATCCATTATCATACTGCTACACTTAGTCTGGCGCCCCCTTATGTTTATTTTGGTTTGCGGTGCCGGCATCGTAACTGTGGGCAACCAGCTATGCTGCTTTCTGCTCCACAGCCAGCTGCCCATTGCGCATCTGCGAGCTGAGCTGTGCTTTGTGAATGGTCCCAGGGAATGGACCTGTGATGTATCCCAGAAGACTTTAAGTATGGTGGGGAAGACAAGAACATCTATTCAGATCACCTAGGTGATCCAAGCAGAAGTGGGAGCAGGTACCTGTAAAAAATAGGTACCTTCCCCCCCAAAAAATGACATGCTAAACGTGGCAGGGGAGAAGGGGAGGAGGACTTCCCCTTCCCCTTTTGGGTGGTGTTCCACTTCAAAGTGACTGTAAACCTTTAATTTCCACCCAAAAGTGGAAGCTCCGCTTGTTCACACCTTCCCCCCTCCCCCCCCCCCCCCCGCGCTGGCACCTTTCGGGGAGAAAGGATACCTGTCAAAACCAGGTATCCGCTCCCACTTCCGTGTAAGATCACCTCATTGTTGTGTGGCAAAACCTAGAAACATCCGGCCCCTCCTCCTCCCCTCCCCCCGCTGCCTTCTGGAAGACACCCAGAAGACAGCGGGTCCATTCAGAAAATGCAGCGTAACTCGCACATGCGCAGTAGGAAACAGGCTGTAAAGCCACAAGGCTTCACTTCCTGTTTCACTTAGTAAGGATTACGGCACCTGCACCCGGAGCCAAATCCACTCATCCACTCATCGCGGGATCCCTGGACAGGTAAATGTCCTTATAGAAAAAGTCAGCATCTACAAATACTGAAGTTGCTGACTTTTTCTTTATTTTTTTTCACTCAAGCTGGAACTCCTCTTTAACAAAAATGTTATACTTACCTGCTTTGTGCAATGATTTTTCACAGAGTAGCTTCAATCCTCCTCTTCTCCGGTTCCCTGCGGGCGCTCCTGGCTCCTCCTGCCCACCAAGTACTCACCATAGCAAGCCATTTCCAATGAGGCACTCATGCAGGCTTGCTCCTGAGCTGGCTCTGTGTGTCCATAGACACACAGAACATGGTATGGCCTCACCCCCGCTCCCTCATCACTGTTACATAGTTACATAGTTAGTTAGGTTGAAAAAAGATACAAGTCCATCCAGTTCAACCATAAAAAAAAAAAATATATATTGTACAATCCAATATACCCAATTCTATACCCACAGTTGATCCAGAGGATGGCAAAAAACCCCAGCAGTGCATGCTCCAATTTGCTACAGAAGGGGTCCCCCAAGAGATCAACTTTACCTATAAATGTTAGTACCCCGTTATATTATGTATATATAGGAAAGTATCCAGGCCTTTCCTAAAGCAATCTACTGAGCTTGCCAGAACCACCTCTGGAGGGAGTCTATTCCACTCCCTCCAGAGGTGGTTCTGGCTAGCTCAGTAGATTGCTGTGATTGACAGCAGGGGGAGCCAATGGCTCCCCCTGCTGTCTTTGAGCCCTATGAGGAGGGAGATAGCAGAGGGAGTTGCTGCACTTGTGCACATCACTGGATCGAGAGCAGGTCCAAGTAAGTAAAAGGAGAGGCTTGGGGGAGTGTTTTTTTTTACCTTTCATTTATCCTATATCATCAAATTATTGGCTGTACAAATAGTTTAGGTCACTAGTGAGCTCTATAATGTGTAATATAGAAGGACCTGATTTTACTATAGCGATGGGTTTAAAGTGGCACCAAACTTTGGATTAATCAAAACATTCTACTCAAGTATGTGTTCTTAAAGTGATTGTAAAGTCAGAAGGTTTTTTTTATCTTAATGCATTCTGTGCATTAAGATAAAAACCCTTCAATGTGCAGTAGCCCCCCTCAGCCCCCTTAATACTTACCCGAGCACCATCTCTATCCAGCAATGTTGCACAAGACACTTGGCTGGTTGGGACTCCCCTCCTCATTGGCTGTGACAGAAGCGCTGCTGTCATTCAAAGTCACTCAGCCAATAAGGAGAGAAAGGGGGCAGGGCTAAGCCGCGGCTCCATGTCTGAATGGACACAGGGAGCTGTGACTTGGCTCGGGTGCTCCCATAGCAAGCTGCTTGGGAGCACTCAACCGGAGGTGAGGCCAGGAGTACTGAAGAGGGACCCGAGAAGAGAAGGATCTGGGCTGCTCTGTGCAAAACCAACTGCACAGAGCAGATAAGTATGACATGTTTGTTATTTTTATCTTAAAAAAAACGAGATTTTACAATCACTTTAACTCAAAAAAAGTACATTCTATTGCTCTCAGACTCCAAATCTCTGAATTCCTGATGAGGGGAGGCTACATTCGTTCTCCATAGTCCCGCGGTATGTAGGAACATAGCCAATTTCTCTTGTTCTCTCCTGAGAGGAACTATGGACTATGGGATTTGTAGTGTGTATTCAATCAATGCACTTGACCACAACTAGCAAGCACTTCTAGTCCCAAACAAACTGATGTGAGTGGAAAAAGAATACCCTGTAAAATGGTGGCAGTCAAAATTTCTTATGTCATGTGATTTTGTGCTACTCTGAAAAATACACTTACATAAATTTTAGTGCACACAAAAATAATAAAACATTTCAGTAAAATATATGGAACAACAGGGTATCGTGTGGGATTATAGCAGTGCAAAAAATTTATAGAAAACCACATTATTTTTAAATTAAGTTTATTTACAAAACGTCAAAAAATGGGTTCAATAAAAATACATTGGTATGTATTCATATCATATCACCAATCATTAGTGTACAAGATGTAGATGGAGTGTGTGGGGGCGACCTGTGCGGCTTCTTACTATGGCATGAGTTGCTGTGTTATGTTAATATTTGGTGACGGTTACTGCATTACAATCTGGCGCCCATGCAGTGTTCCTTGTTAAAACCATAATCTGACTTGGTCCTCTTGTTTCCCCTGTGGTCGCACAGAGCTTCTCTTTCATAAAGTTGTTGACGTATTTGGTGACTCTTTTTGATGGTCTTCTGGTCTCTTGACTAGTGGTGGTCTTTAAATCCCCTAAAGAAGCCAACCCTGGCGAAAAATGACCCTGGCGAAACATGTTGGGATCAAACACAATGTTTGGACTATCTACAGCAGTGATGGCGAACCTTGGCACCCCAGATGTTTTGGAACTACATTTCCCATAATGCTCTTGCACTCTACAGTGTAGTTGAGCATCATGGGAAATGTAGTTCCAAAACATCTGGAGTGCCAAGGTTCGCCATCACTGATCTACATCTTGGATACTAATGATCAATGATATGTATTGTAAATGTAAATGTATTTTTATTGAACCTATTTGTTAACGTTTTGTAAATAAACTTCATTTTTTTTATATGTAATGTGGTTTTCTGTGACTTTTTGGCACAGCTATAATCCCACACAATACCCTGTTGCTCCATATATACTCAATAGGGATGAGGTTTCGGATTTAACACTGTCACCCAACTGCTACCCAATGTTCTGTAAAATATATTTGTAAAGCAAATTTGGAAATTCTGTATATTATTGTTTTCTATTTTGTGTGTATTGTACACTGCACTTACTGTGCGCACAACACTAATAATGTTTTCATTACATGTTTGCATTGTTTAGAGTCCTAATTAGAATTAGCCTGCTTATGTTACGTCCCTTGTTACCATAAAAGTACAACTGTAATATTAATGTGCTACCTACGTAATCACGTGTATAAAGACCTTCAATTGCGTAAAATAAACCAGAACAGTTATTTTGGAAAGATGCTGAGTGTATCTTTTGTGTCTGTTCCCTACTGCAGTAGTTATTATTCATTTGGAACCACTAATCAATATGAGGATAGGAGTTGCCTATCTATAAAATATCCAGAACACATTAAAGACAGATTTGGGTAAATTGATACCATATATGAAAAACGGTTATTGTATCAACACAGAGTGGTACTGTGGATACCATATAGATATAAGGTGCCACGTCCAATTTATATTGGAAAAAATTTGATAAGAAGAGCTTGGACTTTTTAGGCACAACAACACAAATGTTACAAAAATGTTACAAAAATATCAATTTATTTAGAGAAAATGACAAACCATGTATAAAATCACACTGATAAAATTAACCAATAAGGGGAATATAAAGCTATTTGACAACAAATAGACTTGCTGTATAGAAACGGCGAATACAGTTATATTGCAGTGAAGTAGTATCTTGCTCTACATGTTACGTGCCTTGCGCTTCTTCAGGAGCACTTGAATAACTATCTAAATATAAAGAAAAAGAAAAATACATAAACAACATATAATGAATACAAACAGTTAACAGTTAATACGGTCTTCCATTTCATCCAACCCCCCCCCCCCCATGTGTAGTGGGTAGCCCACAAGGCAACAACACAGACAAGAAAGGTACTATGGTGGCATTCATTACATCATGATAAGAATAGGAATAGTATAAAGTGTTTAGATGTACTTTAGTGCATAGGGTAAAACAAATATTGGGTGTAACCCCGGTACTTATAATTAACTATAAA
Organism: Lithobates sylvaticus; assembly: GCA_028564925.1. Taxonomy (NCBI): domain Eukaryota; kingdom Metazoa; phylum Chordata; class Amphibia; order Anura; family Ranidae; genus Lithobates; species Lithobates sylvaticus. Next base: position 567,567,723 of record CM053029.1, on the reverse strand, counting down.
AAAACAGGCTCACAGCATAAAGCGGTGCATACAATTAACCACTTCCATACCGGGCATATTGACCCCCTTCCTGACCAGGCCAATTTTCAGCTTTCGGCGCTGTCACACTTTGAATGACAATTGCCCGGTCATGCGACAATGTACCCAAATTAATTTTCATCATTTTTTTCCCCACAAATAGAGCTTTCTTTTGGTGGTATTTGATCACCTCTGCGTTTTACATTTTTTGCTCTATAAACAAAAAAAGAGCGACAATTTTGAAAAAAAAACACAATATTTATATAAATTTTTGCTATGTTTTTTTAAAAAAAAACTTTTTTTTCCCTCAGTTTAGGCCAATTCTACATATTTTTGGTTAAAAAAAAAAAATCGCAATAAGCGTATATTGATTGGATTGCGCAAAAGTTATAGCGTCTACAGAAGAGGGGATACAATTATGGCATTTTTATTATTTTATTTTTTACTAGGAATGGCGGCGATCTCCGATTTCTGCGATATTGCGGCAGACATTCCATCAGAAAGTGGAGATCTATGACAAATAATGCCGAATAGGTCAGATAATGGCAGAATAATCATAACTGGATATACCAGGGCAAAAAGTATAACAAACTCACCCGTCATAAACACGATGACTGTCTAACAAATGGGATTAGATATTGGGCTGAAGGTAAATACAGTGGGTGGCAGAAAAAAGGGAAGAAATGAGAGCTAGTACAGGTCCCCCTTCATAGTAAACATTGCCACAGATTTAAAAAGGGCCCCCCAGAGAGAAAAGCACTGTTGAGTGTACTATCGGGTAATCTAAAAATAAAAAGAGGGATTGTTCAAACCATATTGTAGAGATAATAAGAAAAGGGCCAGACTTGATGCAGTAAAATGAAGATAAATTACCTTTAACAGGTGCCCTGCGAGAGCCCAGCATTGCGCTCGCAGGGCACCTTTTTTCGCCTATTAGAGCCTATGTCTCTAATCAGATGCTAAAAATTGCCGGATACCGAAAAGGGGCCGGGCGCTCAGCTGTGTTAAAAAATCAGCTGTGTTAGAAAAGCAAATGAATATTTGCTTTCCTAAAACTAAACCACCTCTCCTCCAATCAGATGCTCGGATCTGTTACCCGTCACCTGATTGGCTGAAACGACAGGCACTGTGATTGGACACCTAGCAGGCGTCCAATCATAGCAGAGGATGGAAAGAGAGGATGGGATAAGACATCGAGGAGCTTTCCAACCGTCACCGAGACATGGTAAGTACAGACAGCGGTGGGCACACTGGCAGCATTTGATATAGCACAGTGGCTGCATTTGATGGGGCACAGTGGGAGCATTTGATTGGGCACAGTGAGGCTGCATTTTATGCGACACAGTGAGGCTGCATTTGATGGGCACAGTGAGGCTGCATTTGATGGGCACAGTGGCTACATTTGATGGACACAGTGGCTGCATATGATGTCCCATTGGCTGCATATGATGGGCACAGTGGCTGCATTCGATGATGCACAGTGGCTGCATTTGTTGGGGCACAGTGGCTGCATAAGATGGGCACAGTGGCTGCATACGTTTGGCACAGTAGCTGTATTTGATGGGGCACAGTAGCAGCATTTGATGGCACAGTGGCAGCATTTGATGGCACAGGGGGAACGTTTGATGGCACAGTGGCTGCGTTTGATGGCACAGTGGCGGAAATTGATGGGCACAGTGGCTGCGTTTGATGGCATAGTAGCTGTTATTGGTGGTACAGTGAGGCTGCGGCTGCGTTTGATGGGCACAATGGCTGCGTTTGATGGGCACAATGGCTGCGTTTGATGGGCACAGTGGCTGCGTTTGATGGGCACAGTGGCTGCGTTTGATGGCATAGTGGCTGCGATTGATGGTACAGTGGCGGCAATTGATGGGCACAGTGGCTGTGTTTGATGGCACAGTGGCTGCGTTTGATGGCACAGTGGCAGAAATTGATGGGCACAGTGGCTGCGTTTGATGGCATAGTAGCTGTGATTGGTGGTACAGTGAGGCTGCAATATATGTTTTTTTTTTTCAGGATTTCTCAGTTTGTTTGCACCCCCCCCCCCCCCCCCCCAAAAAAATTTTGAGCACCAGCTGCCACTGGATAAAAGAGAAAGTAATCTAAGGTAGGAGAAAAAATAGATAGGGAAGAAAGAAATGAGAGGTAGTATGGGTCCCTGGGGTAGTACATGGTAATAAGCACATACCATGAATGCAGAGAATAGAAGTATAAATTGAGATTACCAAGGTCTTAGTAGGGAAGCATGGAGAACAGTATTTAAACTATGCTGGCGGCTGAAACCCGTGATTACTGCCTATATGGATTATGAACATGCTGCAGGGATAAAGGAGAATAAAGTGTTTGTGTTGAAAATGACATTTTATGTTAAAGGATAAATATACCTTTTTTACTTCATTCTGCTCCTGCCTTCCTATTATACCAAAATTTGTAATTGTAAGGCCGTACCTCCAAGAGCAATAATTTTATTTTCATTAGAGGCTGGAAAGGGTGTGTGCAGAAAAAAAAAATTAAATGTGAAGTAGAATAATAATGAATTAAGTTCTTTCCCAAATTCAATACCCTAAAAAATATATTTTTTAATTAATTTAAGTGGTTGTAAACCTCAGACATAAAATATGAACAATGCATATCCGTCTATAGTGTGTTCTTTTCTCAACCCAGAGCACTAAAGCCGCATACACACGATCGGATTTTCCAACGGGAAATGTGTGATGACCGTCTGTATGCTCCATCGGACAATTGTTGTCAGTTTTTCCACGGCCAAATGTTGGATGGCAGGTTTTAAAATTTTCCGCGGACAAATTTCGGTTGTCGGATTTTCCAAGCGTCGGACAAAAGTCTAAAGTACAAACACGCATGCTTGGAAGCAAGGAGGAGCCAGAAGCGGTCGGTCTTGTAAACTAGCGTTCGTAATGGAGAATTAACATTTGTGACGTGGCAAATTATGAAATCTCGAAATGCAGCGCACAATTATCTTCTTCTTTAATGGGATACTAATGAAGCTGCTTTGCTGGTGATACTGATGGAGTTTTTGAAAACAAATTTTCAAAGGCTTTTTTTTTCTAGTGATATCAAGAATAATATTATAAATGCTTTTTTTTTTTTGGGCAAGTTACCACAACACCATTATCCCGTAGGTCTTTTATTATGGAGGGCGGGGCCACCTGGTGACCCCGCCCCCTCTGACGTCATGGAGAAAGCCATAGGGAATTCCCATGACGTCCCCGTGCGTCAGAGGGGGCGGGGTCACCAGGTGGCCCGCCCTCCGTTATAAAAGACCTGTCAGACGCAGCGAAGCCTCACACAGCGGGAGCCTCCCATTGCACAGAGCGGCCCAGAAAAGACACAGACGCCATGGAAGAAGATGCCGGACGAGAAGACCAGAGCAAAAAGAAGCGGATCGGAGGATGCCGGAAGGAGAAGATGAAGAAACCGAAGGATGAAAAAAGGAAGAAGACCAGAAGAAAGAAGATTTTAATAAAGGAATTGTCAAAGACTGTCTCCTGTCATTTTTACAATTTTTTACACTTTTTTGGTGAAATGGTAGGGGTACTTTTGTACCCCTTACCATTTCACACAGGGGGGGGCCCGGGATCTGGGGGTCCCCTTGTTAAAGGGGGCTTCCAGATTCCAATAAGCCCCCCGCCTGCAGACCCCCACAACCAATGGCCAGGGTTGTGGGGAAGAGGCCCTTGTCCTCATCAACATGGGGACAAGGTGCTTTGGGGGGGGGACCCCAAAGCACCCTCCCAATGTTGAGGGCATGTGGCCTGGTACGGTTCAGGAGGAAGGGGGGGCGCTCTCATCCCCCCTCTTTTTCTGCGGCCTGCCAGGCTGCGTGCTCGGATAAGGGTCTGATATGGATTTTGAGGGGGACCCCACGCCATTTTTTTTTTGGCCGGGGTGCCCCTTAATATCCATAGCAGACCTGAAGGGCCTGGTAATTGAATTTGGGGGGACCCCCACGCTTTTTTTTTGTTTTTTATCATTGACTTTTTTTTATCAATGACTTTCAATGAATGACTGTTCTCTGTGTTACGGGAACCGACAATTCATTAGCCACAGATGGCTGCCTTAGATGACACAACAGGATGAAGAAAGGAAGGATAGTGTTTTAATGTGATACTGCAATGCTGTACTAACAGCACGCACACACTAATCCCCAGAATCACAGCACAGATAATGTCAGCAGTCAGCAGCACTGCAGAATGGATCACAGCCACATATCACTGACACGCCGGAACACAATATACGAGGCCGCCGGCGCGGCAGCCTTATATAATGTGGGGCGTGTACTAAACCCCCTGAGCTATAATTGGCCACAGGCATCCTGCCTGTGGCCAATTATGGCTCTCCTCGCCGCTGGCTCTATGATTGGCCAAGCATGCGGGGTCACAGTGCATGCTTGGCCAATCATCAGCCAGCAATGCACTGCGACTGGCGCAGTGCATTGCGGGCCGCTCGCACGAATTTGATGCGAGCAGCCCAAATAGTTCTGGGCTCGCCGAGCGGGCGAACGCCCGATGTTCGATTCGAACATGGGTTTGAATCGAACACCGGGCCCATCCCTACTTACAATGATGAGGCAAGTCATTTCCACATAGGTACATCCCACCAAGTGTCTTGCTACCTCCGCAGGAGCCACTGATTTGACCCAGGTTCTTTTCCCAATATGTGCAACCGTAACCAGGCACTCAGCAACATCCACTCCTCTGGCACTATGAAAAGTCTAGGGGTTGCCTGTTTAAAGTTTATTGATAGATGTGACAGACCTAGCCGGGACACAGGCTTTTTGAGAGGACTAAATGCGAGCCTCCTGCCAACCGATTATGGGCCCTGGATTTTAAGGGGCACAGGGTGAAGGAGAACCCCAACCCCAGTCAGATTCCATGCTGTATATATGTGTATATATAATGTGTGTGTCTCATGCTGTTGGGACACACACCGTCAGATGCTAATGTCATGAACTGAAGATGTTAATTGAGATGGCTGATCACATTGTCCTCTGTAAAATGCAGGAGACGGTCCGTCTGTTACTGGTGGTCTCCTGCTATTGTGATGAAATGTCACCTGGGCTGCCTGAGAGGAAAGAAGCCCACATGGGTGGGAACTCTCCTCTTGCACAAGAGCAGGGTAATTCATTTAATAATTTTTTATTGAGTTATCAAAATTACCAAACACACGTAAGGTACTATATAAAAATAAAGTGTAAAGATCTACAGAGTAGGAACAACAGACAGTGCAAGCAAGACTTGTCAATATCACTACTGTTTAAGAGCATAGAGAACCAGAGAACCTGATAAATATAAAATACAGTTACTAAGTTGTAGACTGTGCACTAATGAAAAATTTGTTTATTTTAGTTTCATTTTTTTTTCATTTATCAGATCATTCCATATGATCCGCATTTGTTACTTCAGATTATTTGTAACTTCGGATGCATTCGTATTTGTTCTGTTCCATTCGTTTAGATGCGGCATTCGTTACTTCGGATAATTCGTAATTGTGGATGCATTTGTATTCGTTATTATCACTACAGTTACTTTAGCCAAATTTGAAAGGAAATTCCAATACCTATAATTTAATAGTTTATAATAGTAGATAATAATAATAATAATAATAATAATAATAATAATATTATTATTAATAATAAAAACTATAATAATAGTTAATATTTTAATTATAATAGAACATACGAAAAACAAAATGATCTGAATGTAATCGATTCATTAAACTCGTAGTTTTCTCCGCTCCTCATGTTGCCCCGTTTTTTATTGTGAACACATTTTATTGTATATTGTTTTTTATTGAAATAAAGACCTATAGTTTTTTACCTGCACTATTGGAAGTGCTGTCCTTTTTTTTTGTATACGCATGTCCCATTCTTCTGCTTGATTGCTCCACCCCAGCTTCCCTGGTCTGTGTGCTGTTGTCATCAACGGGAGTTTGTTCGAGAGTGCCTTGGCTTCTGAAGACTGCTGATGATTCCTTGGAATACCCTGGTCGAATCGCTGATCGCAGTACCCATGCTTGTCTGACCTGGTGCCGCTGGCATTTTGGTCCCTGGGATCTGGTAAGAGTAACCATTTCTATCACTTTTGGATATTACCCATCTATGGATGTCATATTGTTCCAGTTGTCATTATCAGTGATGTAAGTAACTGAGTTAAAATAAACTGAGTTACCTAACGCAGTTACTTTAGAGGGTAACGAGTAATCTAACTGATTACTTTTCCCCTCATGGTAACTCAGTTCCCATTACTTTGGCTTAGTTACCCCAATTACATCTACCGCCACTAGATGGCAGTAGTGTAATTCCGGTGTCCTGCTGAAAAAGTTCCCCCGCTGGATAAGGACCCCCTGTACTGCTCAGGCGCAGGGCTTGCGCAGTACGAAGGACTACGGAGCTTCCGAAAATTGCCGAACCTGAACAGCTCTGAGTGAACTCTACACCGCGCAGGTGCAGTTAACATGTAATTATACGAGGCGATGCCGCACGCTCCCGATGCTCGTGCTACTCTGCAAGGGGCGTCTATCGTGTAAGTAAGGGGCGGGTCTAGTATTACTGTAACCAAGGGGCGCATTTATTATTATTGTTATATATCGAGCTCTGCCCATTAATTTAACATTCGCCCTCTTCTGTAGCCATCCGCCACTTACACAATATAATAATAATAGACCCGCCCCTTACACGATATAATAATAATAATAATAATTTCTATCACTTTTGGATATTACCCATCTATGGATGTCATATTGTTCCAGTTGTCATCATCAGTGATGTAAGTAACTGAGTTAAAATAAACTGAGTTACCTAACGCAGTTACTTTAGAGGGTAACGAGTAATCTAACTGATTACTTTTCCCCTCATGGTAACTCAGTTCCCATTACTTTGGCTTAGTTACCCCAATTACATCTACCGCCACTAGATGGCAGTAGTGTAATTCCGGTGTCCTGCTGAAAAAGTTATTGTTATATATCGAGCTCTGCCCATTAATTTAACATTCGCCCTCTTCTGTAGCCATCCGCCACTTACACAATATAATAATAATAGACCCGCCCCTTACACGATATAATAATAATAATAATAATTTCTATCACTTTTGGATATTACCCATCTATGGATGTCATATTGTTCCAGTTGTCATCATCAGTGATGTAAGTAACTGAGTTAAAATAAACTGAGTTACCTAACGCAGTTACTTTAGAGGGTAACGAGTAATCTAACTGATTACTTTTCCCCTCATGGTAACTCAGTTCCATGTGTAATGTGTAGTGTAATTCCGGTGTCCTGCTGAAAAAGTTCCCCCGCCGGATAAGGACCCCCTGTACTGCTCAGGCGCAGGACTACGGAGCTTCCGAAAATTGCCGAACATGAACAGCTCTGAGTGAACTCTACACCGCGCAGGTGCAGTTAACATGTAATTGTACGAGGCGATGCCGCACGCTCCCGATGCTCGTGTTACTCTGCAAGGGGCGTCTATCGTGTAAGTAAGGGGCGGGTCTAGTATTACTGTAACCAAGGGGCGCATTTATTATTATTGTTATATATCAAGCTCTGCCCATTAATTTAACATTCGCCCTCTTCTGTAGCCATCCGCCACTTACACAATATAATAATAATAGACCCGCCCCTTACACGATATAATAATAATAGACCCGCCCCTTGCTTACACGCTATAACAGATCTGCCCCTTGGTTAGAGTAATAATAGAGCAGCCCCTTGGTTACACGATATATAACAATAATAATAAATGCGCCCCTTGCTTACAGTAATACTAGACCCGCCCCTTAGTTACACGTATAGAATATTTAAAAAAAAAGTCAGTTACTTTGCTGCGTAACTAATTACTTTTCCAATGTAGTAACTGAGTTACTAACGCAATTACTTTTTGGGAGAAGTAATTTGTAACTTAACTAATTACTTTTTTAAAGTAAGATGACCAACACTGGTCATCATAGTTCCAGTTTGGTAAGAATCCCCATTTGGTTGGACAGACCTCTTTGAAACTTTTACACTGTTCTCACATTTATTCTGTTGGGACTCACTCCATTAATATTTTCACATTTATTCAATTTTATACATTTTCAGCGCTACATTTTCACCTATTGTTCTTATGAATGTTTGTCACATTTGTTTGTAGCTGCTTTTTCTTTTCTCACAGAGTAGCACAATATTTTTTACATATCACATTAAACTCGTAGGTTGAATCGTTTTTCGTTTTGTATTTTCGTATTTTTGTATTTTCGCTCTTTCGGATTTTCGTTCTTTCAGAAAATTCGTTTTCGTATGCATTTGTCAAAAGAGTCTTTCGTGAGGCGCATGCGTGAAGCTCTGAGGTTTGAACGCCTAGCCCCAGGAGTTCTGTCCCGCTCAGGCTGACAGGCACCCCCGGTATCGAGTGACATCACGCAACACCCCGCTACACACCTGCCTGATGGTGCGGATAACCCCTGGAACAATTTCATGGCTGCGGGGACGGCTCGGAGGAGCTTACAAGCACACTTTGCCACAGATCCAGAGAAGGCTGTGAATCCCAAGATGGCGGCTGACTAGCTGGCTCACGAGGCTCACACAGTTGATACTGCAGGGTGACGGCTCCCTGGCACAACCTGTGCAAGTGGCAAGGAGATTAAAGTGGGGTGCCCCTTAAAAAAAAAAATGAAAAGTCAGCAGCTACAAATACTGCAGCTGCTGACTTTTGATAATCGGACACTTACCTGTCCCAGGGTCCAGCGATGTGGGGAATCGATTCCCCCCCTTCCCCCACTCCGCTCAGTGGCGCCAGCATTCTTACTGTGGGCACCCGACTGTGGCTTCACAGCTGGGCACCCACTGTGCATGCGCATGCCACGCAGTCATGTGTCCCAGATGACTGACTGTGCCGAGGGGAGGTGATGTCAGTGCCCGGGCACTGAAGGAGGCAGACTACGAGGGACCCCCTAGCAACAGGCATTTAGAGGTGAGTACATTTTTTTTTTCCCAATTATTTTATTTTTTATTTAATTTTTTTAGGAATTTTAAGCCATTTTTTTTTTGGTGGAAACACCACTTTAAATACCCAGGATCAGGAGCTAGTGAGACTGTGGCAGAGCCATAGCATATGCAAGAGGTTACCCACTTTGCCGCAGTCTCGCAGACAGCCATAGCTGTGTTCCTGTGTGCTGTGTGAAGGGGGGGAGGGGACCTTCCTTTCCTCCAATCAGCTCTCAGAGCTCTCCTCAACGAGCTCTGCAGTTTGTAATGTTAGCTCTCCGCCCTCTGTTTTCTTGCAGCTCAGTCAAGCTTTTTAAATTCTGGACTGTGAACGAATGTAGAAAAGAAAATACTGAAGATAAATGGGTACAACTTATATAGGAGGATTTATTTCATATCTCTGTATCACCTGAGGATAGTCAATTCACTGGTCCAGTAGGGTTTACAGACACTTTAATGTTAACAATGAAAATGTATATTCTGAAAGAAACCAAAACTTGTAATTGGTGTATTTGGGTTGAACTGACCTAACAACTCTTGCAGTCCTTTAATAACAGTAGAGGATTTGACATTCTTTTCTCCTCTCTTATAAAACAGAACAAAACTTGCTTAAAGGAATAAAATTGAAGCAGATAATGCCTTTAGTATTTAAAGTTAATAAAGAAAGAATATTTAAATAATTTGCAAGGCGGCAGTTTAATACTTTGAGAAGAAGAGAAGAGAGTGTACATATGATTAAAATGTCGTTCAACTGAATAGTAAGGTCAAAGAGGCAGTACACCCTTGTACAAGGTAGACAATACATTCCATGCATGAGGGACCTTTCCCCGGATGGAGATGTTAACCGGAAGAATGCTAAACATTCATTAAAACAAAAGACAACATAGCTAGATATTCTACAGCATGTATTCCACTATCTGTGCTATAGTTATCAGTTGAGATGATCAGAATCACTTCCTTAGGGTAGTCACAGTTTTATGTCACTTTCTGCCATTAGTATAGAACTTGCCTGTGGACAAGATAAGGACAAAATAGCTGAGGCTATGTTGATAAAAGGACAATTCAGACCACATTTGAGTACAGATGTGAGTCTATGGGTTTGGATTAGTAAAAACAACTAGGCTGCTCATTATTATTTTTTTAATTACAGGCATTTACATAGGGCCAGTGGTTTACACAGTGCTTTATACATACAGTGTATGCACTATATTACCAAAAATATTGGGACACCTGCCTTTACACGGACATGAACTTTAATGGCTTCCCAGTCTTAGTCCGTAGGGTTCAATATTGAGTTGGCCCACCATTTGCAGCTATAACACCTTCAACTCTTCTGGGAAGGCCATCCACAAGTTTTAGGAGTGTGTCTATGGGAAGTTCCTCCACCCCAAACACTCTCATCCATGTCTTTATGGACCTTGCTTTGTGCACTGGCGCACGGTCATGTTGGAATAGGAAGGGGCAATCCCCAAACTGTTCTCACAAAGTTGGAAGCATGAACTTATTCAAAATGTATTGGTATGCTGATGCCTTAAGAGTTCCCTTCACTGGAACTAAGGGGCAAAGCTCAACCCCTGGAAAGCAACTCCACACCATAATCCCCCCTCCACCAAATGATTTGGATCAGTACACGTGAATTTTAATGTGTGACATCAAATCCCTGCCCCCTGTGTCAGGTACTCACCAAGGCAGAGATGCTGAGAGCGGCTCCCCTTGCACCTGTGTGCACTCTACCCCTGAAGGTGGCACAGAGGGTATAGGGCACAGAGAGGCATAGGTCACCAGCAGGTAGAAGAGGCTTGCGTGGGGATCTCCTGTAGGATGGATCTTCAAGAACTGTTCCAGTCTCCATTTCCGGATCTGGGTGTCAGAGCCCCGGCCGGGCTTCACATCCCAGTCCAGTGCCAAAGTCCACCCCTGCACAGTTCGTGCAGGGGTGGACTTTGGCATTGGACTGGGATGTGAAGCCTGGATCTCACGGTGTGCTCGCTATGGCGCGCACATGCTCGCTATGGCGCACACGCGCCCACGCTGATACGCTGCATTGTGCACCCGAATGTGCCGGCCCTCTGTATCATGCACCTGTATGCACCGTAGCGCTACACTGCCGCGCAGGCGCACAGGGAAGTGCCGATACTGGCAAGTCCGGCTTCTGCCATTTCTCTGACACCCTGCCTCTAGAAGCTTGGAAATGCAGTAAAAACTCTACAATTTGAATGGCTCTGGAGAACAGAGGGCTGCAGATAAACAGTTACTACCTATGTAGGATAATTTGTTTAATTTCTGTGTATCACCTGAGGCCAGTCACTTCACTGGGTATATGTAAGGGTTTATAACCACTTTAAAGTTCAATTCCAGCTTTTTTTTTTTATTAATTCTTCAGCAGTTGTTTATCCTATTTCCCAGTGCTGTCCCTGCACAGACTCATTGCTCTATGATCTATTTTTGTTGAGTGACACCAAATCATTCAGACTACTTCCTGTGAGCCCAGGGTGTCAGACATACTGGGGATGCTTTATCAAGCCAGTCTGAGCTACCAGTAGACGGCTGCAGAGATCCGTGCTAATGCTACTACATGAGTACCATTCACTGCAGCATTAAAATGTCATTAAACCCACAGTATTAAAAACTATCAATAAATGGTGTAATATATGCTGTTCATACTCACTCAGTTACTAAAGAATCAATTTTCCGTATTCTGAAAAAAACCTGGTTGATCCTGCTGTTTTCTACCTCCTCCTCCTGTCCATGTTCCCACTGCAGTTGTGAAGTTTTCAGAACAATGTTGGCAGGTTTTGTACATGCTCAGTTTTCAGTGTATTTTCTATCCTGAGCATTATCCCCCAATCACATCTGAGCAGCCCGTGTGACTGTAGACTCACACATGTGGGTGTACACACATTGGTAAATAACAACCCACTCCTTCCCTCCTCATCCATGCCCACTAACCAGCTAAGGCGGTGGGATGTTACATCTTGATTGATGGAGGCTTAACCTCCCTGTTATTTTAGGACACAGGCTGGTGGTGACATGACACAGGTTGCGACTGGCAGAAATCTGCCAACAGCACATTATAACCGAAAAATAATAAAGATTTGATTTTTTTCCCATAATTTTTTTATTGAAACGAGAAGAAAGAGGCCCATATAAGGCCCATATGGCACATGCTTGACAAATATATATCAAAGCAAATCGTTTACAAAATGTTGTAGGGAGAAAGGTACTGTTGTAAGGGAAAAAACTTAAATATATGATTTCTTTATTTTTTTTCTTTGATATACAACTTATAATAAGTGAAAACATGTGAGAAAAAAACAACCCTAGAAAGGTGATATCAATCATTTGTGTTTTATCGGTTCCTATTTATTGTCTACATACATAGGGTGTTGTTAGTATTTGTAAATCTCAAGAGAATTTGACTTGGAAAGAAAGAGGTGATAAGAGGAGAGGGGGGAAGGAAATCGGGGAAACAAGAGAGGATGAGGGAAGGAAAGAGAGGGGCGCCTCGCACATGGAATTTATTGGACATACTGGTTTATTTTGCGTAGAGGGCATGGTATAGCTATTTTATGTAGTCCCATGCAGGAACAAAATGAGGAAGGGGAGAGAGTATGTATAAAGAGGAGGCATATAGACGCGTGTGGGTACTACTCAAATTCTGAGTAAGCAGATGTTTCTTCAAAGCGGTGCCATTGGTACCATTTTTGTCTATATTTAGAGATCTTTTCTTGTGAAACGCTGATAAGTTCTTCTATTTTTTCCATGTTGTTGAGTCTGTAAGCCCATTCATTTTTCGTTGGGATAATCGTTGAATGCCAGTGGCTAGGTATACAATGTCTAGCAGCGTTGATCATAAACATTGCCAGTGACTTGAGATAATATTTCTGTGGGATGGAAGTATGATGAAGCAGGTACAGGGCAGGAGAGAAGTCGATATTGTCTGTTGTAACTTGTAATATAGTATCCTATACTTCTTTCCAGAATGGTTGGATTTTGGGACAATGTAGAGCATTGACCCATAAGGTGCATCACAATGCCAACATGTATTTGGAATTGAATTAAAAAATTTGTTGAGCAGGCGGGCGTCCTGTACCATCTAGTGAGAACTTTAAAACAGCATTCCTGAGTGGCGACATTTAGGGTGCTTTCACACTGGGGCGGTTTGCAGGCGCTATTGCGCTAAAAATAGCGCCTGCAAACCGACCCGAAACAGCTGTTGCTGTGTCTCCAGTGTGAAAGCCCTGAGGGCTTTCACACTGGAGCGGTGCGCTAGCAGGACGGTAAAAAAAGTCCTGCTAGCTGCATCTTTGGAGCGGTGAAGGAGCGGTGTATTCACCGCTCCTATACCGCTCCTACCCATTGAAATCAATGGGACACCGCGGGGATACCTCCGGCAAAACGCCGCTGCAGCGGCGCTTTGCGGAGGTTTTTAACCCTTTTTCGGCCGCTAGCGGGGGTTAAAACGATGGTAAAGCAGCGCTAAATATAGCGCTGCTTTACCATCGCCGCCCCAGTGTGAAGCCGGCCTTAGGGAGCCCTTATGTACATAGGTGCAAAAGGATTCCCACTCAGGAGTTGAGAATCATGAGGTCATGTTTCCATGCTGTGAATGAGGCTGAGGAGAAGGATGAGCACTCCTCAAAGAGTGAGGAGTATATACCAAATATAAGATGCCTTTGAGGGCATCTTATATCTTTTGGTTTCTTCCAAAGATGAGCAGTCTCCTGTCTAGTCAGGAAATGTTTCACCTGAGAATATGTCCAGAGGGGGAATGAGAGCGGGGCTAGTTGAGTGTTGAGGGCTTCCCAGGACAGGAGAGAGCTTCTCTGGAAGAAGTGAGTTGCTAGTTTCTCTGTCGAAAGTTGTCGTTTGTGCCAGGAGAAACATTTGGATTTGAGCACAGAGGGGTAAGTGGACTTAACCAAGGGGTTGGGTTTGACACCTTGGCCGTGTGTCTGAAGACATCCAAATAATCGGTCCTTCTTTGGGGTGGAGTTTCACTTTGGAGGGAATTTGCTGTGGGTGTATCCAAGGTAAAGATCTTAGACAAAGAGAGGTTATTATATGTTCTAGTGTGACCAAGTCTTTAAAGCGGTTCTGCACCCATTTCATTTAGTAAATCTCTTTGCCTTCCAAATCAGGCAAAGAGTACTAAATGAAATGTTTTTTTTTTTTTTTTACTTACCTTGTAATTGATGACTTCCGGTCTTCTCTCTCTTCGGCGGCGGGCGGGGTCTCTGCGTCGATCGTCGTCACGCCGCACTGTCTCCTGGGATCTGGTGTCATTGATCCCAGGAGTCAGTGCGGGCATCTTCTGAAATCTCGCGAGATTTCGGCCACATCTTCCGAAATCTCCCGAGATTTCGGCCACATCTGCCGAAATCTGGTGAGATGTCGGCAGATGTGCCGTTACTGCGCACGCGCGATTAACGGCGGTGCATGCTGGGCCATCTACAGTGCCTGTGGGGTTTCACATGCCCACAGGCAAGATGGACCCCAGCAGACAAGAAGAAGACAAGAAGAAGATGAAGATGAAAACCGTCGGCGATCGAGATGGAAGATGGAACAGGTAAGTCCCCCAATTGAGCTATATGCCCTTGGCATATAGCCCAAAAAAAAAAAAAGGGTGCAGAACCGCTTTAACTTTGTGGTGAATGTTCCATATTTCTATGAAAATTTAAAACAGTTTATTGATATTATTATTATTTTTTTTGCTGTATTTCAAAGGCTGTTTTTTTTTTTGAGCATGTGACCAGCCACAAAGGACTAGAAGCTCCTCCGGCCACTGTTTCCCTGCACACAGGCTGGGAGAGAGACGTGTCATGTGACAGCTGTATATAGATTAGGAAAAAAGGTACTTCATTTTTTTTTATTAAAATAATTGCAGTGCCATTACCCATATACAGAAGGAGAAGGGATAATATAATATAAACACTTGTGAGTTTAGTATCACTTTAAGGACTGGGCAATGCCAGAACAAAAAGAAGAGGAAGAAAACTTGTGATAGCACATGACTGGGTAGAAGACCTACCAGGAAAAATGTATGTATGCAGGAATGTTTAATATGTGTAAAGAAATAGTAACAAAAACATCAATGAAAGAAAATCCCATAATCATATGCAAAAAAAAATCCAAATAACAGTATATACAATTAGCCTTTTATAAGACCTTTATTAGTTGAATTCATGTCATTAGCCATTACTATGCCATTATCAGCTAAAAAAGTTTGTCAGTCAGTGCCAATCAGTTTTGGGCCCTTCCAAGATCATTGAAAATCCATTGCAGATTAATTTGTTCTTCAGTTTACTTACATATCACCTGCTTCAGCTGCTTTTACATTCCCATGGAATTGGGAGAAGGAAATTCTGCAATTACTGTTACTGCAATGTTGCATTTTTTCCCCATGCAGTGGTGTTAAATATATTTGCCTATCCCATGTACACACTAGTACAAATTCCCCTTTCCTCTCCAGCCAAGATGAGGTACAAGTGAGGATTGGAGCAGACATTTGGGAACAATATTAATCTCCTCTTTGCAGATAACAGTGATACAGGTTGATGTTTCCCTTGTGTCAAGGATTGTAGACTACCTGACAGGAAGACCGCGGTATGTGCATTTGCAAGACTGTGTGTCGGATAGGGTGATCAGCCATATTGGGGTTCCACAGGGGACAGTTCCCCCTCTCTTTCTATTTACAGTCTATACCACTGATTTTAGTTACCAGAGTCTTGCCTTCTTCAGTAGTTTTTGCATGACTCTGTGGTAGTGAGATGTATCAGGGATAGGAAAGAGACTAAGGATAGGACCATGATGGAAAGCTTTGTCACATGGTGTGAGGATAATCATCTGTATCTAAATGTGACATAGACAAAGAAGCTGGTTGTGAGAAAATGAAGATTGGCCTCATACTGTGGATAGTATCTATAAAAGTCCTTTATTCCATGACACAGGACAAACATCACTAGGATATGTGATGCAGTAAACGCGTTGCACATGAGGAGTGCTTAATCATTATGATTAAGCACTCCTTCGTGTGTAACGTGTTAACTGTATCACATATCATAGTAATGTTTTTCTTGTGTCATGGAATAAAGGACTTTTATGTATACTATCCACAGTATGAGGCCAATCTTCATTTTATCATGTACATGCGGTGGCCAGTCGTGACCGGGACCTAGGATTGATTCCTGACCAATATCTACACCTGAGTGGTAAAACACCTCTTGGTGAAAGGAGATGGTTGTGGATTTGAGAAGGAGGAAGGCGCCAGTGACCCCTGTTTCCATCCGGGGGGTGGATGTGGAAGTAGTAGAGACTTACAAGTGTCTGAGGGTGCACAGATAATAAGCTGGACTTGAGCAAGCACACTAAGGTGCTCTATAGGAAGGGCCGGAGCCGCCGCTATTTTTTGGGGAGACTGAGGTCTTTTAACATCTGCTGGATGATGCTCAAGATGTTTTATAAGTCTGTGGCAGTGGCATGCTTGGAAAGCATGCTTAAGGTGGCTGACACCAACAGACTCAAAAAACTAATTTGCAAGTACAGTGATATTATTGGATTGGAGTTGGAGTCTTTAACAACAGTCTTGGGGAAGAGAATGTTGTCCAAGGAACATTCAGTCTTGGACAACTCCTCCCACCCACTTCATAATACGCTGTTCAGTCTGCGGATCAGTGACAGATTGTTACAGCCATGATGCACCACAGAGCAACACAGGAAATTTTTGCCTTTGGCCATCAAATTAGATAATTCTTCTCTGTGAGGGCTGATGTGAAGATTTAGTCTGGTTTATGATTAGAATGTTTATGTTGTTTTTATAGTATGCTGGTATTATGTTAATTATTATTTGGGGTATTATTAGAGAAAGTGGTGTATTATTTGCATTTTGGTAGTTTGATTTTTTGTTTTCAATTGTTGTTATTTATTCTATGTTTTATTTTAATAGTATGGATGTTTTATTAGAGTATAGTTTTAGTTTGTTTTATTTGTACTAATTGCTGTTATTGGTAATTTTTAGGGATGAGCCCGCTAACATCGGATGTTCGTTTGTTCTAAAACAAACCGATCATATAGGCGTTCGAAATTTGAGCACAGCGGAACGCCTCATAATGCACTGCGAGATTGCAGTGCATTACTGTATGATGATTGGCCAAAGCATGCACCTGACCTGCATGTTTTGGCCAATCACAGCGCGCTCTGCTGAGAGATATATGGGGTTCCCTGTAAACCCCCCTATTGTTTTAAACCAAGGAAGCTGCCATCTTTGCCTCTGTTTAATCTACAACTGCCATGATGCTGCACATGTGATCAGTTATGACACCATTGGATGGTTTCACAGTTTGGTTGAGAGCAAAACCAATGGAAGTGTTACATTCCTGACATGTGCCGGAAATGAAACAGTTTTTTGAAATGGGTTTACGTCCGCTTTAATATCTGCTTCCGCTTTTACTTCCGCTTTAATATCCATACCAGACCTGAAGGGCCTTTTTTATTTTGGAGAGGGGTTCCCCTTAATATTCATACCAGACCCAAAGGGTCTTGTATTGGTCTGGGGGGGGGGGGGGGCGCACGCCATTTTTTTCAATGATTTTATCTATATTGCCGAGATCCAACAATACATTACAACCGCAAACAGTTTTAAATTAAATTTTTTCCTTCAGAAATGTCATTTTGCTGTGGATTAGTAAATCACATCACAAAGATGTGCTACTTTACAGACAGACTAAGGAGACCCCCCCCCCCAGGCACAATATTTAAAATAATTCATTATTATTGTTTCACTTTAAGCATTATTAAAATCACTGCTCCTGAAAGAAATTCAATTTTTAAAACTTTTTTTGCATTTATACATGTCCCCTGGGGCAGGACCCGGGTCCCCAAACACTATTTTTTGTTTATAGCGCAAAAAATAAAAAACCACAGAGGTGTTAAAATACCACCAAAATAAAGCTCTATTTGTGGGGAAAAAAGGACACAAATTGTGTTTGGGTACAACGTCCCACGACTGCACAATTATCAGTTACTGCCAAATTGTAAAAAGTGCTTTGGTCAGGAAGGGGTTAAAATCTTCCGGGGCTGAAGCGGTCACATCTTGCCAAAACTGTTGGATTTTTGGACATTCCCAGAAAATATGGATCATAGTCCCACCCACTGTGCCACAATGCCAACAGGAGTCTGGGACACACAGTGAAGTTGGGTGGGTACCCTGTACCATCTGGTAAGGATCTTATAACTAGTCTCCTGTACCTGTGTGGTAATGGACGACTTTTGAGCAAAATGGAAAATCTTTAGTCTTTGGACGGGAGTAAAGCTCAGAGCCAGATTGGTTTACCATTTAGTGAAAAATGGAGGAACATGTTCTTCTCCAGGGTGAATCAGGGAGGAAAATAGCAAGGAGAGGGAATGACGTATTGGTTCCCCACTGTAAAATAGAGATTCAAAACACATGAGCGGGTAAAAGATACCTGGGGTATGGGAACAACGTCTGAGAGAATAGCATAGTTGAAAGCCATCCCAAAAGTCCAGAGGAGGGTCAATAAGACCAATAAGAGGGGCTGGGTCAGAGGAAATCAATGTCCCTGTTGACGTGAGGAAGTCTGTGAGTAAAGCCCTGACCTTTAAGATGACATAACTGCCCACCATGAAGACCTGGGATGAATTTGGGATTACCTGAAATGGGAATCATAGGTAAGGTGAGTGGAGAAATTGAAGAGTTTCTAAACACTTCCCGTGCGACCTGTAAAGTACTGCCTAAGGTGGGATGCATGCACAGCTCTCTAGATATGGGGGAAGATATCCAAGGCCAACTCAAAGCATTACCCTGAGAGTCTTTCAAATCCATGGAGACCCAGAGCTTGGCCTCCCCATGGCAATGCCAATCAACAATCCTGGTGAGATGTGGGGCTCTATAATAAGCCTGAATATCCAGAAGAGTGAGGCCCCCAGAGACTTTCGGTATCGATAGACTCTGCAATGTCTGACATGGTTTCTGATGTGACCAGACAAATTTCTGAAGCTGTGAGCCAATAGTGCGGAAAAAAAAGGAGGTGGGAGCCGTATGGGAAGGGCTTGCAGTAGAAAGAGGATTTGAGGGAGCACTGTTAAGGAATGTCAGTGCATCAATTCTTCTGTCAAATTAGATAAGAAGAGGCTCAAAATTGGTTTTATGTCGTTTGGACGGGTCAGAAGTGATGCTGTTGCCTGGGTATTTAATTGCCCCAGACGCCCACTGGAAGAGAAAAGTAGGCCAGAGACTCTGGATCACGTCAGGGTTTGCGGAGATATTAAGGGCAGAGGATTTTCCAAAGTTAATTTTGAAATGGGACAAAGTTCCCATACCCCTGTAGAGCCTTTAGTACAGGGGTCTCAAACTGGCGGCCCTCCAGCTGTTGAAAAACTACAAGTCCCATCATGCCTCTGCCTGTGGCTGTAACTATCAGCCTTGCAATGCCTCATGGGACTTGTAGTTTTGCAACAGCTGGAGGGCCGCCAGTTTAAGACCCCTGCTTTAGGAGGTTTGGTAGAGATGTAAGTGGGTCTGTAAGAAAAAAGATCAGGTCATCGGCGAACGCTGTTGGGATCATCACGGTCCATGTAGAGGAAGGGTTCCAATGACAGTATAAATATAAGGGGAGAGATGGGGCAGCCCTGTTGTGTCCCGTTCAATATGTCAAAAAAGGCAGACCTGGTCTTGTTGGCTTTTACAGCCACAGAAGGGCGTGAACATAGAGCAGAAATCCAACTAAGCATGGAGGTCCCAAGGCCAATATGTTCCATAGTCGCTCGTATGAAGGACCAGTGGACCCTGTCGAATGCTTTGTCTGCATCCGCTGAGAGCGGAATAAGCATTTTTTTAGAAGTCCTGGCAGAATGAATCAGATTGAAGATACAAATGGTATTGTCACGAGGCTCTCGGAGTGGGAAAAAAACCTGCATGGTCTTTGTGTATCAGACTCAGGAGATGAGGCAGTAATCTATTGGCCAGAGTCTTTGCAAAGAGTTTGAGAGCGGTATTTAAAAGCGCAATGGGACGGTAGCTGCCGCACTAGGCTGGATCTTTGCCTTCCTTAAGAATCAGGGAGATAAATGCTCTGAGAGCATCTACCGGCATAGACCTCCCCTCCAAAAGGGAGTTAAGAGCTGTTACCAAGCGTGAGTAAAGTACGTTCTGTCTTGTAGTAGACGGCAGTCAGACCATCAGGCCCTGGTGCCTTTTTTGGTTTGGACAGAGGGAGAGCCTTACTTTGTTCCTTCTTTGTGATAGGAGACTCTAATTGTTATTGTGTAGAGGAGGAAAGAGAAGGCATGCCAGAGGATGCAATGTAGGTGTGAATGTTCGCGGAACGGCCTAATGAGGTTTCTGGGGAAGGTGTTGGGTCTACATTATATAAACAACAGAAAAAGGAGTGAAATTCAGCAGCTGTAGCATCCGATGTAGACAGCTTTTGCTCTGAAGAAGAGGGCAAGTAGTGTATCAACCTGCAGAGTCCTTTCCTGCTTCAAACGTGCTCCTATCTTGATCAGAGTGCCCCTTATTACCGGCTTGTGGGCTCCACAGACCACAAATGGGTTTTCCACTGAATCCTCATTCAGGGAAAAATATTCAGAGAGGGCAGTTTCCAATATTTGACTGACTTTGGGGGATTGGAGGAGAGCCTTATTAAGACGCCAGGATGGAGGACCCCCGAACCATATGGCCCATTTGTAAGGTGTATGGGAGCATGGTCCGACAGTAGTATGTCTCCAATATGGGCAGATTGAACCCGAGGGAGCTTTCTATGAGGAATCAGGAGATAGTCTAAGCGGGAACAGGTTTGATGTGCTGAGGGTAAAAAAGGAGTAGTCACTGTTGCTGGGATGTGAAAGACGCCAAAGGTCAATAAGTTGTAGAAGGGGGAGTTCTGCCTAGGCGTTTAAGGCGGGAATATGAAAGATAAGATGTACCCCTAGAGACATCCAAGGCTGGGTCCATGGCAAAATTTAGATCTCCACCGAAGGTCAGGGTCCCCTCCTGGAACTCCAAAAGAGCAGGTATAAAGCTTCGTAGTAAGGGGAGATGATCCACATTGGGGAAATATACATTGGCCAAAATAACCATCAATTCACTGATTTTCCCCTTTACAAAAAAGGAAATGGCCCATTGGGCCCTACTGTTTTGTGGACAATGAAAGACCACCTGCAAATTTCTTTTTTCAGGTCTGTTAAAAGTCTGGAATGCTTTTCAGGAACGCCAAGGCCCCTTACATTGAAAGAGGTGAATTTAATGGTGCCCAAACCATTCTGGTGCTCAGGTATAGCTACCAAATTAGGGGAGAATGAAACCTGGGAGGGGGATTGCAGGGGAGGAAGAGGGAGCCCAGAAAGGAGGAGGAGAGGAGAGGGAATGATCACACAAAAGGGAGGGGACAGATAGAGAAGGGGGGAAGAGGGGTAATGAAAAAGGGAAGGGTGCTAAACACGTACCAAATCCCCTCATGGAGCACAAATACCTGCCCAGGGGGTAACACTAACTGGGGTGTTGGTAAGGTCAGGAGGTAAATCAGCAGAGTAAGAATGGGTAAGAATCATAGACATCGCTAAAAGGAACATTAATATGGATTAAGGAAACTTGGATATTGCCCGTCAACCCAGTGATGGAGCAGAGAAGGCCACATAGACAACCATTCTGAGGGGAGAGACATGTAGGAAATGGGTCTCTGACACCTGTAAACACTTCTGCAAAAACAAATACACATACACACATATAGGTAATATATAGTACTGCAACTGAAAAGGTAGCTAAAGACTAACTGATGGACATAAACCCTAGCCCCCAGGTGGTGAACCCAGGCCGGTCCACAGGACCCAAATGGAACCAAAACTGGGAGATACAAAATATGATGCGTATAGGCACACTTTTTTGCTTAAAGTTAATCAGCTTTCTTGTGTCTAGAGAATTTGTCAACTCCCCATTTTGGCTTAATTTTACTTTCTATAACACAGGCTCCTTTGTAATTTGAGTTTTAATACCATTTATGGAGCAATAATTGAAAATCTTGATGTAGGACTATTTTAAAGCAAATTACCTGTGTTCCATTTTTTTTTAAATTCCCAGTTAATGTTTGCGTTTACCTTTATCGTAACCACTATTTTTCAGACATTCCTTTTAAAGAAGTTAATATTTAATTACAGGGTTAATTACTGTGTGTTAACTGATCTATGGATCTATGGATCTGATGACAGCATTGCTGTACCTAGCATAATTGGCTTTGTGGCCAACCATTTTAAATACCACCCACTATACAAAATGAATTTGTCATCCTGTAACTGTTATCACTGATCATAAAAAAATTAAAATTATTTGTCCTTCTAGACAAGCACACTAGTTTCATTATGTTTCAGGTTCAATTTTATTATCTTGTGTCAACCTGGGTCAAGGAATGGTAAGGCTGATGCCTTATCAAGGATGTTGTCTGAGCCTCTCCAGGAAGGTAACTCTGAATGTACATCCTGCCTCAAAAGAACTCCCAGGGACCAAGCACATCCTCTCTATGTACCTGAATTGGTTCGGGTAGAAGTCCTCAGATTGATGCATGACTCTAAAATTGCTGGAAAGAACTTTTATCACGTTCCTTTTGGTGGCCTGGTTACAAGAAAGATGTCAAAACTATGTGACCTATGCATGCCGTAAGACACCCAAATCTCCTCCTTTGGGGTTACTCCAACCACTACGTATTCCATATGTTTGTGGGACCTTTCCAGATCTCTGATCAAATCAACACTGTTTTTTACATATCTCTACTCAAACCATTTAATGAAAATCCTTTTTCTGAAATAATAATTCCATCTCCTCCACCTGTTGGGGTGCAGGGTGAAGAAGAAGTTGTGGTTGAAATAATTTTTGAATACAGGATCCTTATGAACAACCTACAATATCCTTTTCAATGGCAAGGATATGGACCAGAGGGAATTTCTTGGGGACCTTAGGAGAATGTTCATCCTCCCAGATTGACAAAGAGTTCCACCAGAGGTTTCCTCACATTCATCCAGGGCATCCTGGACAACTCCCTGTTTGATCTCTTTAGACAATTTTGCCTTATCTTATGTTTCTGGTGAACCTTGAACTAGTTGCTCCTCCCATGAACTTCCTGATTAAAGTCATGTCTCTGCATTTCCAGTTTGCCAGATTATTGTGCTCCTCTCCAGCTGATATATTGCTCCTTTGCGTATCTGCAGCTGTCCTTATCTCCTCTAGCACCCATTACTGACCTTTGTTCCTCTACTACGCTTCCGCTTGATCCCAACCTACAGCCATTTATTGTTAATCATAGCTTGTTCCTCTAGATTCCAACCTGCAACCAATTGTTACTGACCTTTGGCTTGTTTACTGACTATGATTCTGCTTGATCCCTACCTGCTATATTTGCTATTGGGCCCTGGCTTGTTCATCTTCTGGTGGGGCAATCCTGAGGACAGCAACCTGGTACTAACACGCAGCAAAACCCATCTCCACCATCAGAAGCTTTGGAGAGCCCATGTCCCTGCTGGTCGGTGGGAGCCTTTCTACTGCCATAGATACTGGTCTCTGAGTCTGACCCCTGGCCATAACACCCTTCATAATATGGTTTACACAAATTCAGTGAAGAAAACTTCAAAGTAAAGTAGAGGGATTTGATTGAAGTTTTTTTTCCAATGATGAAGGCATAATGACAAAAGAAACATATGGCTACAGGGGTCCCGCTATAGCTGCAATACTTTGAGACTTCTGAATGAATGAATGACTTGTATAGCGCTACCTATGTGAACTGAATCACCTCAGGGTGCTTTTTACCACTGCTGTCCATCTGTGGTATAGTGCGGTCCTTGCTCAGTGGGGTCCTGACACGCTTACAAACACATACACATACAACATACACATATTTTGGCCAATTTTATCGACAGGATCTAATTAACCTACCAGCATGTCTTTGGAGTGTGGGAGGAAACTGGAGTAGCCGGAGGAAACCCACGCAGGCACAGGGCGAACATGCAAACTCCAGGCAGAAGGTGTCGTGTTTGAGATTTTAACCAGCGACCCTATTACTGCTAGGTGAAAGTGCTAACCACTACACCACTGTGCTGCCCTGTACTTCTACACTGAAGAAGCATTAGTATTCTGAGATTTGCCATTACATCTGAAACTAACATTTGCGATAAGATGTTATATTTGTAATTGTAGGGCTGGTATTTTTGCCTACTAATGCAATGCAATGTTAAGCTATTACAGTGTCATAACTTAGTATTTGGCACCATTTAGGGCCTAAATGCGAAATGGACTTCAATTATTTTCTTTCCAAGAGTATTAGAAATGTACAGGAAGTGACTGTTTTATTTACATTTCACAATGACCTACCTACCCAGAATGCCAAGTGACCTACCCATGATCACTCAGCAATGATGAACTGCATGCTGGGTAGGCTATAAAAGGACACACGTTTTTTCTTTCTCTTATGAATGCATGGTCTGCCTACAAGGACCTATGAGGAGGTTTCCAGAGAGCGCAGCCTACAGCTAACGCGGAACAACTAGAGACTCTGCCTTATACCTGTGTGCTGGAGAGACTATGTGACCGGATCGGGAAGGATCCAGAGACACCTGTCAGAGCCATCAGAGGGTCCCGGTTAATCTTGCAGAGTGGAGCAGTGTGATGGCGCCGGCTGGCACAAAGCAAGACTAAGTGCACGGGAGCAGAGCTGTTCTATTCTCCAGGCCTAGCTGGGTGAGAGGGCTGTCACCCATAGTTTCGTAATGCACTTTTATACACCTAGATCTTTAACACAGTGTTGCTGGGACCTGTAGTCCTGAAAAGGAGATCTTATTCAAAAAGGACTAAGGACCAAACAGGCATCAAGCCTACTCCTCACTGTACTACTGACACTGTCTTATTCAAAGCTAATTACACCGGAGGCAGTTACAGGTGTACTACACTACAAGAACAGTTCTAACATTCTCCTTACTTTAATCCTTGTTTGTTCAACTGTTGGATTACAATTTCTACAACACAAATACCTAGCAGAAGACAGAAGACTAAAGACTGCATCCTTCATTGCAAGGCCTTGCATCCTATTAATGCTAAGAGGGACTGCATTATAAAGTAGGGGGTGCTCCCTAGTAATTGTGTTGTACTTTATTGATTAACCTTGCATTTTTGTATTCACCAAGGTGTGCTGAAAGGGGGAAGGTGCCCAGAGTTAAGGCGTTGTCACTCTGAGCACTAGTTACAATTGGAGACACACTCTCATCTAAAATGGCTTTATATGTACAAACTGTTGTGGATACCTATTGTGCTGTTGCATTATATTTGTGTGCAAATACTGTAACTACTATTTTATACCAGTTCCAGTAAACTTACGTTCCTGGTTAAGTACAATTGGTGTGCAGTGTTGTTCCTTTTCCAGCAGGTGGAACATCGGATATCCAGGTAATAACAAAGTTATACTGTTGTTATATTGCACATTGTGGGGTTATCCTTCACTATTAGCTTCACACCAACATTGCACCACAGCTGTGTCAAGGGGATTGGGTAAAGTCAGTGGGTGTTTAATAGCAGAGTGCAGGCCCAATTAAATTCAGCAGCTCCTTCAGGGGTCAGTGCTACACAAGGGCCAAATTTTTAATATATACAAACACGTTAAACATGTTTTCTCTTTGATATATTAGGTTATGTTTTTAAATGAAAATCCAACTTTTAGTATATGCTATGTACAACCACAGCTTCATGCTGTAAAGAATGTGTGTACAAACCATCAAGCTCTTTAACTGAACTCTGTTTTGCATTATAGTAAAAAATTAAAAATAAACCTTAGCTTAGAATTGTCACAGCTCCATGTCTGAGATTGTTGTCTTACCTGTATTGTGGGTAATGAGAAAATACACAGAAGGCATTGACTGCTGCTAGCTTCACAAGAACAAAATCCATTGCAGTTCAAATGTAGTAATATGGCAACTAGCTGTAAGCTGAATGTACCTGGTATTCAAGTAAAAAGAAGAGGAATTAAAAAAAAAAAACAGCAATGGCCAATTTCCAGGCTAAAAGGCAAGTGATTGTCACACAAATTGTAAAAAAAAAAAAACGACAGCTTGGCAGGGAGTAGTGATTTTATCATTTAAGTGAAACATTAAAATGCAAAAGTCCTTTAACCGCTTGCCAACCAGCTGCCGCCATTTTTCTGCGGCAGGTCGGCACGATCCCGCGAACTGTCGTAGCTATGTGCCGTCTCGTGGGATCACAAAAGCAGGCGCGCGCACGCGCCCGCTGCACAGCAGGGGTGCCGATGCTCTTGGCCGACGGTCGCGATGACCTCCGGCCACGAGCGATCGCGAGCACCAGAGACAGAACACGGAAGTGTGTGTGTAAACACACAAATCCCTGATCTGTTCTGAGATTAGTGACAGATTGTGAGTTCCTATTATCTAGGAACCACGATCTGTCACTTCCTCTAGTCTGTCCCCTCCCCCTTCAGTTAGAATCACCTCCCAGGGAACACAGTTAACCCCTTGATCACCCCCAGTGTTAACCCCTTCCCTGCCAGTGACATTTTTACAGTAATCAATGCATTTTTATAGCACTGATCGCTGTATAAATGTTGCTACAGTCCTGTTGCTACACTAGCTGCAAATGGTAGCTCCCGTCCTCACCGCTAAACCTAAACAAAAAGGCAGGAAATGCTCCTGATTTCATTACCAAACAGTGGCCATGTGGCTATATTTAGGTGATGATGCCAGCCACATTCCAGCAAATGAATGGAGCCGGATGACGTCACTGGTTGCTAAAGATGCTGCAGGTGCCACAATCATTGACAGTGGAATAAGGAAGTTGTCATATATAGCAGTGGTAGAAAAACACTACTGCATATGATTTTCAGCTCCTGCCAAACAGGCTAAAAATCTAGTGTTGGGACAAACACCCAAACAAGCAATGTTTGGTCTGAATCTATATTTAGCCTAAACCTTTAGCTTATCCCAAAGGCCTATTAAACCTAAATAAGGCCTGTCATATTTACCGTGAGAGTAGTAGCATACCTTCTAACCTTCTGAGATGGATTAAGACTTAGGAATGGTCACTTAATGCTATTTAACCATTACTTTAAAAGAGAAGTATAGTTAATTACTTCTAAATACTTAAATACTTCTCTTCTGGGTTACAGCAGTACACCTACTTTTGCACTTCTGTAACCCTGAGTCGGCTTATAGCAGGCTATAGCCCACTGTCAGTTAACATAACAGAGTCACTCCAGGCTCCTGAAGAATCTTGGCCATATTTTCAGGATCCACCTAACCACCAGACTGAGAACTGGCTTCAGCTCTTGGCACAGGGCAGAGTGCCAAAGCAAGCGGTGCCTGCCCCCTCTTCTGCCCGGCACTCCAAAAAGAAAAGGAGGATGGTAATATAGGGGGCAGAGGAACAAAGGGGTTTTCAGAATAATTATTCACAGGAGGGGCAGTCCTTTGATATGTTCTTCTGCCGGCTATCATTGGGGACCTTTAAGAGCGCTGGTGCACTTAACGATAGCCCCTGTTAACCTGCATGCAGTATAGGTACAGTATAGGTAAGGTATAGTCTCGTCACAAGTGCAAGGTAGATGTTGAAGGTTCAGATGCTGTAAAGGTTCAATATAATGTTAATTATTATTATATATATCGTGCTAACATACTATTGTGCATGTCACGATTGAGATTCTGCTTTTTTCTTATTATTTTTTCCCCCTGTGGATATACAACAGCCCGGCACTAAAGCCACCCGCCCTTATGGGCGGTGCGGCGCTCGGAGGGGAAAGACGTCATCTGACGTCTTCCCTTCCGTTTGGCTTCCCTATACAGACATGCGCAGTCCGCCGATGGAGCTGTGGCATCCATCTTGCCCCTCCCGGCGGGCATGCGCACTCTGATTCTGAGGCCTTACGTGACGGCAGGAGGCATGGGCGTGGCCACGTCACACAGCGCGACCTCTGATTGGTCGCGCGGAGACGTGACCGCGCGCATGCCGCTGGGGGGGCCAGCGCATTTGGAGTCCTCCTACCCCATTACAAACAGCTGCGGTTCAGACAGCTGATTGGGGGTGTGAGCTTTAAAAACCTTCCACACCGGCGCTAATTATACGCCGACGGATCGATAGCTGGCTGTGTCTTTTTTCATCTCCTGCAAGGTATTTATATATACATTTTTTTATTGCTTCATATATCTAGTTTCTCTCACTGCTTTTCCATTGTTGGTCTCAAATCTAGGCCCTGGCCTGTTATATATATATACACACATCCTCTTATTATACAAACATACTTTGTTTTATGCATGTACCATTGCCGCAATATACAATTATGGACTTTTGGCTGCTGTTTTGGCACCTTTCCATAAATTTAAGCTTTATCTCCATATTCGAAAACTCACTATGGCGAGTACCTCCTTACTACAAATATGTAACCCATAAAATGTTAATTATATCTTCAACATATTGATATGGTATAAGGAATATATCCCATAGCCACGGCTCTGTGATCTCTAAGTTCCAACATGAGACCCCCCAGTGTAATCAAGACATTGATTATACTTACAAACGTCCCCCCTCTCTTTTGCAGACGATACTAATCTTTCTGCAGGGTTAACTCTATCCAGGCCATTTCTGTGAGCTCCATGGAACAGGTATCATCTCGTACAGATTTGACATAACTGCAGTCTCTAAATCTTTCTGGATATATATATGAAGCTAGAATACCACTATAACGTTTATGCTCTTTTTTTCTCCCTTAGAGGACTTCAAAAACTTTTTGCTGACCCCAGCAGTCCCACGTCTCCCATTGCCCTGTTCCTGTGGCCACTTGATACCACTCCACAGTCTGGAGAAAGGGTCCTATATAGCCCTTCTCTCTTGCCCCAGCTATTTTTCTTAAACTGAGGCTAAATGAAGTTTTGATCTCTATTGGATCTCCACACGGAAGACATTGATCCTAATGCAACATTTCTCTGTTTTTGTTTTTAAATATGGTGAAACATTTTTCAATCAATGCATCAATATACATGTAAGTTCTTCTGCCTTATAATTTTTGTACTGCAATTTTCTTATGCTATTTCACGTTGCTGCTATAAATTTAGGGCATGATGGCCCATACATGACATCTGATCTATGCTCTGTTGTCTAACTACACCCAAATAATCTCCCTGTCTTAAAATACACTACATTAAAACTGTAATCTTTATATTTAGAATTAAGCTATACATCTGACACTGTGACCACTGAAGAAGGAGGATACCTTTTCATAAACTCCGAAACGCGTCGGGTCTGATGTCATTTAATAGAATATAATATATTGATGCAATTTTTATCTGTATTATTTCGATTTTGTCAAAAATGTTCTATTTTCAAATATTTTTGCATATAATTTGTTCAAAATAAATCTTGTTATTACTACATATATCGTGTTATTTTGGGAAAGATTGGTAGTGCCTAAAAAGTCCACAAACCAAGGGGAAAACCCTTTATTGTTCTTCTAAAGGTTCAATATAATGTGGTATAGGGTTGGTATAGGTGCAGCCTAGGTTTGGAATAAGTGCGGTACAGAGTGCAGCATATGTGCGGTATGGAATGGGTACACTTGGTGTCCTGAGTGGCTCAGTCCCTGCTAGCAGTGTTAGCAATAGGCAAATAGCCCCTAAACCAATCCCAGGAATGCTGTGATGACCTCTCACTATAGAGGGGGGCCCCCGTGGTCTCTACCCGAAAGCCTTCTATGATCAGGGGTGGCAAGCAGAGGGTGAGTAGACTTTCCAGTCTCACTGCGGGATGCAATGCAGGTGCTGTGATGTTGGCAGTGCTGTGCTGCCCCTGGGTGTCCTCACTCCCAGTCCCAGTCTCAGGCTCGGATCTCCCCTATTATGGTCTCCAGCTGGCAGGCACATATTCAGATAGAGGTGCTCTCTCTCTAACTCCCTCTGTGCCCAGAGGAAGAACTTTTCCAAGCAGTTTATTTAAAAAATCATCTCTCCACTCCTTCTACTGCACATTGGGATCTGTAGTGTAACCATCATAATGTAACCATTATATGGCTGCCATCTCAAACTACAACTCCCAGGATTCTCAACAATATGCATAGAAGTCTATGGGCTTGCTTGGCATTAGCTCTCCCCCTGCTGGCCAGCGCAGGATGGTGCAGTATAACATCAGTATCTCAGTAGAGGGAGAGAAGAATAAAGGGCAATGTCTTCATCTCCATATTGATGTAGCCCACCACCTGGCTACATGTATATTGTTAAGTAATGCTTTCAAAATCCCAAATATCTTTTGTTAAATGCTAACATAAAGGGATGATGGCACCTCCCTATCATGTAAGGTTTATTGCCTCCTATCCATTTTTTAGAATGCTACTGTAAAGCAATGAACTTCTCTGGAACAGTCAAATATGCTGGTTGGTAGAGAAGCCATATAAGCCACTGCCAATTAGAGACCAAGCAATAGTAACAATAACTTGGCAGTAGGGGCATAGCACTCCAATAGTAAGGCTGATTGGAAAATGGGCACAACGGCAGCATAGGAGGGAGTTTAGTTGTAACAGATGTTGTTTCTGTAAGCAAGGAAAGGAGCTTCCTTTTCCAGCTGTCTCAATGGCCTGGTTCTGAGTTTCCTAATAATTTTCCAGCTCATTTCTAAAATGTTTATGGTAGAACCTGCTAATGTCATGTGATAACAATTAAACATATGTTGCATATGTAATCTATTTAACTCTGACATAAACAAAAGTTGGGATTTTACGACTGTACTGCAGCATTGTTACTTTCTTTTGCAACTACATTGGAAATTTCACCAAGTGCATCATGACCTCAATTTTGAGAAGAGAAAAGTGTTCTAAGTACCGAGTGTCTCATTATTTAAAGAGCTGGCAGCATTAAATCATAATGGCTGCAGGCTAGAAACAATGACATGATAGAAATGGAAGAATAAAAGGGTAGAGAACAATATAAAAATGGCACACATGTGCCAAGCTGCTCCAATACAGTGCCGGAGATCATATTTACACTGGATACATTTTAGTTACTAGCAGCACAGTACACCAGTGTGCTCAGAATAAGTACGGATCTAAACAAGGCTGCTTTTAACAGCAAAACAGCCTCTGGATATAAGTGACACCTGCCCCAACATCTGCCTACCCTGAGTAACAAGCACAAAGAAGCCCGCCACTACAGCTGGAGAACTGATCAGTAAAATAAAGCATCTGCCACATCTTTATGATCAGTAGCATTGAAGCAGACGCTATTATTTTTGTAAATTTAAGTTTGTCTAAAGCTGCAGTTTGGCTCAGACTAATTATGTCAAAGTTCTGGTTTCTGTACCAGTTCAGCTGGTTTGTGCTAATTTCCACTTGACCGTGGGTGTCGCTGTCAGCCTGGAAACAGGCTGAATGCATTGGGTACCCCTTTACTCAGAAACAGCCCGGTGGGAGTGGTTTACCCGCTGTGCGTTCTGGGTAAGGGTATTTAAGGTACAGACGCCATTTTTTGGGGTTCGTTATCCCGACCTCGTGGCCCTCCTGGCCTGAGGTGTGTTTTGCATTTTTCTATGTCTCGGGGTCGGCTGACACGAGGCTTCGCAACTGAAGGGTGGGCCCAGGGAGGGCCCAGAAATCTTGGGGCCTACTGATCCAGGGGTGGTCCTGTGCTGTCTTGCCTGCGGGGAGAAGCCAAGCGACTGGAGGATCCAGGGAAGGACTTTTTCAGGAGAGGACCGAGCAACAAGGCTGGTAACTCTGGAAGAGCCTGGAGACTCAGTTGGAGGATGCCACACAGTACCGCTGGACTGGCTGAAAGAAACTGGTACTGTGTGACAGTTCTTTAATTTTACAACAAGTCGCTGGTTGTGTGTTCCTGTGGCAGAGGATTGCACAATGATTCCGCTAAGTTGACAAGTCTGTGGCAGAGACTTTGACCGAGCATCTCATCGGCTGCTAGGTCAGTGAGAGAGGCCTATCCGGTGGTTGCTAGATCCACCTGTGGAAGCTGTTTGTCCTCTGGATCAAAGAAGTACCTCTAACCCGCAAATTACAAGGTACCTGAATCCCCCTTAACCCTCTATACCTCTAATGCAGGTGGATGAAGAAGTTTAAGGGGGGGGGGGGACCAGCCCTGAAAACAACTCAAGCAGTGGGAAACTAACAATGTTGAATCAATGCTTAAAATGTTACTAAACCCAGGAGCCTGCATTTACTATATCTGGTCTCCCATAGTACAAAGAACATGGAAATGCAATAGTTTTAGTAAATATAAACTGCTAAATACCTTTTCTCATCAGCAGTATATAGCAGTGATTGACTTCTATCAGTGTCTGGTTAAAGCTGTAGGAGAAGTTTTCATTCTCCCATGATTTTCCTATGAGGATGCAGGCCCCCTGACCCTCTGTCTAAACAGTAATGATTAGCCCTGTGCTGATTGTATGCATTCTCTCAAGAAAAAAAAAAAAAAGCAATACACACCAAACTGAGCCTGTGCAGCTTGTCCCCTAGCCTCTGTACTATCCGGAGATGGGTTGGGGAAAGTGGAAGAAGGGGAGCATAAGAGAAGACAGGATCAAACAACCTTTTTACACAATGCAGATGAATAACCCCTAAAGTGGGGTACACACAATAAGAAAATCGGGCGAACGATCATCCGATTTTCCTCATTGTTTCACAGTAAATCGGAACCGATGAACGAAAATTCGTACGGAAATTCTCACCTGACATAGGCTTTTTTTTGTTGTTTATTTTTTTTGATCATGCACAGTCTTGCTTTTCTGATTTGTCATGTACAAAAATTGTACGAAAACAGTACACATTAAACGAAAATCGTTTTTCTGTTCCCATACGAGAAAGATTATGGAGTTTGTCCCTTCGGGAATTTTCAGACGAAAAGTAGGAATCAACTGTCAAAAGTTGTGCACACACTATACGAAAATCGTACAAAAATTCTTTGGATGAAAATGTTTGGCCGAATTTCTTATAGTGTAAACAACAAGCCTTTAGGTTTCACAGTGAGTATAACAAGCATGCTTTACAGCATATAC
Source organism: Lithobates sylvaticus (assembly GCA_028564925.1). NCBI lineage: Eukaryota > Metazoa > Chordata > Amphibia > Anura > Ranidae > Lithobates > Lithobates sylvaticus. The sequence goes on along the minus strand of CM053029.1, from coordinate 567,534,685 downwards.
AGACAGATTTTACTGTTGTGGGTTTAGTAATACTTTAAGTTAATAAAGTTATGGCCATTACATTATATTTGGCAATATAATAATTAGTAATATATAATGATACTGACTTCTGGAATTCTAGGATCACCTTTCATAACAGGTTACATGGTACATGGTACACCGTTGTCAGTGTGGAACATTTAACATATTACATAGGAGTGGGAAGCAGGAGAAGCTGAGTTAGATTCATGAAGACAGGTTTCAGTAACAGATTATAGAAGTTAGTGATAGTTAGGTCATGGACAGAGGTGAATTAGTTACAGACAGAGTGGCCATTCCAAATGGTGCAAAAGAAGGGGAGGCTGGTTTTGGGAAGAAGAGAAACAGCAACTAAATTGTGTGGATTGGAGCAGCTGTCAGATGGTGTGGGGTGAGGGGTGCATTAGCCAGAGTCAAATGGCAGGGTTTATGGGTTTATCTCCAGAAGTTAGAAGAAGTGTAAGGGAGGTAGTATGGGAGTGTGATTAATATTAAGAGACTTGCCCTAGTGTCCTGGGGGGGGGGGGGGGTTATTAGCATGAGGGTGATATATATATATATATATATATATATATATATATACAAGTTGTGGAGAAGAGGTGTAAAGGAAAGAAGGAAAGAGAGAACAACTTGCATACCTTGCATAATGCAACTTTCCTTGCAAAGTGAACAGCCTACAGTATTTACCTTTTAGTGAATCAACTCCATTGTCAGGGAGCACTGTGTACATTTTAATAAATAATAAATACCTGTAAGTGCTCCCCTAATGTGCACTTAACATGAAAACAATATATCTGATGCTAGGTCGGCTTATTATGCATGCATGCCTTAAATTAGGCTAATATGCTTTGCCTTAAATGAGGCTAATATGGTCAAATGTATTAAAATTGATTAGGTGTGTCGTAAAGAGAGTCCTATTACAAATATGTTGTTTTTACTAAAGCCCACTTCAAATTAAAATCAGCAAGAAAACTGAAACTCTGTGTGATTTACTTTTTTAGCAGAACAAAACAACAAGAATGAAGTGTTAAACACCAAGTCGTTTTCTTAACTGTCTGTATCCAAGCTGTGGAGATTCATCCCCCTTTTTGTCTAGGTGACCGTGTCACTGAAAAAAAAGTGAGGGGAAATCCAAAGTTTAGAGTTGTCACCAGATCGAGAAGTGAAGGGAAAAACTCCAGTCCAGACACATTTTCTCATGATTTTATTTCCTTTTGTGTTTCTGGGACAGAAGTGAAGGGAAATCTCCCTATCAGAAAACATGCCGTTGAAAATAATGATAGGGGTTTTAATCCTTCCCAAGACCTTTTAAAACTTGAAATATAAAGTTTTACATAGATACACTTTCAATATTTTGAACTATAACTTCCCCTTAAAAAATAAAAAAAAGTTCCCCTTCACTAGATCAACCCCCTTCCAACCCAATCTTTACTCGGTTGTCGGGGACATTTGCCTGTTAAAAAAAGAAACGGCCAACATGGTGAGTATGGGTGGCTTCTGTCGGACGAGCATGCTGAAAAACCAGCAGCCAACCACCTACTGAACAGCGCTCTTGGCCAATGGCTTAAAAAGCTGACCTCCTAGGCAAAAAAATAAATACACAATTGAAATATATAGATTATCTGCCAAAGGGCATTGTTTTTTATCTATCTTGTCCTACAAGACAAAATAGCTATATTAGTGACCTTACTATTCTCTACTGGGATGGTCCTATCATAGGCTGAGGGCAAGGAGCTTGTAAGAAAAGGGTAGGGTTGTGTGGTGGAAGTCACGTCCTCTATGTTTCCCTTCTAGTTGGGCGCCAAGCAAGGGTCACATGATGCCTACGTACGAGGTGTGTTCTTCTGGGCTACGCTAGGCACCTGTAACAGGATCACTTTACTACACATGGGGTACCTTTACATCTGTGCCATTTTCATCAACGCCCTGGGACAAGGCTGAGGCTGCCATGGGGGAATACTTGATCTTAAAGTGGGTCTCTGCTTTTAGACACACACCATGTACACTTGCACCAGTTAACTCTCAGATCCAGATCCCCGGGACAATGTACATCTTCTCCACAACATGCATTTAGGACACGCTAAGCCTTGTTCACTTCCACCTGTCCAGCATTTACCACTACCATGCCCCAGTAGCAGAGTGGGCCCAACTGTGCACCTTGCGCGGGCTCCACATGTGCACTTATCTTAACTCTTGAACTTCCGTACCTCTGTACAGGATGGAAACCTCTGTGGTGTATTGCTATGAGAGACAGACCTCTGGCAGAAGGAGTGCCCACAACATCCTTCTTGCTGCTAGAGGTTATTCCACCTTCAACAGGTACATGATACCGACAGGCTGTTGTTAGACTTCCATTACCCTAGGTAATTACCCTTGTGTCTTCACATCGTATTACTTCCATACTGATGTCTTCATACCTCAAGTACCTTGGTGACCTGAATAATGGGATGGTGCCGGTTACTTGCATGACACCCTTTTGTAACTTCAGACCAGGGGGGAACAAGGTTTCAAAAGTTTACTTAGAAAAGTGCAAAAGGCATTGCAAAGTCCAACATTCTTTCCTACATGCCTAACCCTAACTCAGGCTTTGTGCTGCCCCAATGTACCTGTAAAGGTGGAATCCATGTAAATACAGAGTCTATCAGAGCCATTCTCCAGCAGCTGGTGTCTTCCGGATGTTCTCTGCCTCTTTCTCTTATGAGCACTTGGGCTCTCTCTCTAACCCCAACTACTAGGACTCCCTCTCTCCAACTCCAACTCTCCAGGCTCTGGACCAATGTGTCTATTTTATATCACAGGACCACTGGGTCAGACCCAAGGAGAACCCGCCAAAACCAAATAACCGGGAAAGGCATTAACCTTTACCCTTCTGTTTCGGGGCAGCACTTAACTGGGTATTTTCAACCCGCTTACAAGCTGACCAGCTACAGTCATTTTTACATCCAACTTGGACATGTAAGTATGTATGTGTCATACCCGTGGGAGTGGAGAATCAATGTAGTAGGCACTGCTACGACCACAATAACCTCTTGTTTTCAGGTTCCATGTCAAGTGGCTACCGTTCTGCTCACCGAACACAAGAGGTTGCCCACTCAGCACAAGCACCATTTAGAAAAAACTTTGCAAATACAAATTATTCTCTGATTGGATGAGGTGAAGATCATGGTGTCACTGCCCAGCCTCTCCAGCTTGTACAATCAGAGGATACTTTGCATTCATTGAGAAAATGTTGAGCGGTGACCCCCTGTATTCACAATGCAGCAGGGCAGCCATTAAGCACAGGACAAGTTCTGGAGTAATGATGCTTACTACAGTGATTTCCAGCTTCCACGGGAATCCTACAGGTATGACACATACATTTTTTTAATGTTCTAAGCTGGACATATGTAACTGTGTAAAAACTACCATGCCTAAACTTCATCATTAAGTAGTACAGCTTGGTCCTCCTTGTGCCTCCAGCCTGTGACTGAATGAGCATATGTACATACATTGTAGTATGCCCGTTTGGCCCTGGGTACTCCTCTCTAGAGATCTCATAGTGTGAGTTATTATTGCAGTATTTACCTTAAACAGGACCTGAACTGTGGAAGCTGTACAACCTTACAGGCAAGTAAAAAAAAAGTATTAGCCACCAATATTGTCTGTGGTCTCCCTGCAGCTTATCTTTACCCTATTACTGACTTATAATTCCTTGTTCTACAATTTGCGATCTTGGTAAAGGAGCAGGGCTTTGCATCCGCTCACCCAAACTACCTTCTAATGACTAATGATTTACCGTATATACTCGAGTACAAGCCGAGTTTTTCGGCACATTTTTTTGTGAGGAAAGTGCCCCCCTCGGCTTATACTCGAGTCAAGCCCTTTTCTGCAGCAAAAAATGAAATTTTTCGACCCGACTTTGCTGCCCCGTACATCAGGGCCACTTGGTGCTAGAAACCCCAAATTTGGTGTGCAAACCCAGTGGAACCAACACTACAACATATCCAAACAAAAAAATCCTGAGATACATGGCCCCAAAGTCGGTCAACTGTGTCCATCTGCAGCAATGTCATTTTGGGACCCTTTGAGCCCTTTTGGCTGCAGCTAGGGGGCATCTAGGAACCCTTAACTACCAAGTTTGAAGTTCAGGGGACCTATGGCTGCAAATGGGAACAGTGAGGCTGCAAATGGGCACAGTGAGGCTGCAAATGGGCATTGTTGACCCTCTTTTCCACTTACAGTAGCTGCGCATTTCTCACCCTAGGCTTATACTCGAGTCAATACGTTTTCCCAGTTTTTTGTGGTAAAATTAGGTGCCTCGGCTTATATTCGGGTCGGCTTATACTCAAGTATATATGGTAATGACTGAAGCAGAAGAAGGGAGAGCCTTGCACTGCAGGTCCTCAGGTAGAGCTTTCTCTTCAGCAAAGAGAACAGTGAGCAGAGCAGCACAATAGTGACATCACCAAATCTCACTTTAAATATTGTGAGAATAGCAGTCAAGGGTAAAAGGGCCTTAGATGATCTCACACTGCAGATATATGAGATATCAGCTATGTCTGGTGTGAAATGCATCAGCAGCTGTGCAGTTAGTCTGTATTGCCCTGTGATGTTTTGATATAAATGTTTTAATAAAGGTGAACTTTTTTTGAGTGTGTCTATCCAGCGTTCTATTTTTCCACTGCAGATATATGACTTTGAGGCTCAAGGAACAGAAATTTATATTTTTAATGTGTAATTCAAGACAACATATCTAGATATTTCCTATACCACAGAAAATCTTATTTTTTATGTCATATTTTTTTTAAAGACTAGAGGCAGAAAATTATCAATTTTCAGGCATTCTACCCAGTCCCCCCCCCACCCCAAGAACTATTGAATTACAATATCATCCACATAAGCAGGCAGATAACTAATAGAGTAATAGGAAATAGAAGTACATATACACATGTAAAAAGATACACGGTAATCCTCCTGCACTGTTACTTGAGCTATTATCCTATGCCAGCCAGCACTATGATTCACACACTTTCCCCAGATTAATTAACCCAAAGAGTGCAGCATTGTAAATCCGACCAATTATATTACATAATCATAATAAATCAATGCACAAAGCACTTTTGATATATGTATTGATTCATTATGATTATGTAATATAATGATGGATTCCTAATTTTAGTTTTATAGAAAGGTAAGATTTACAATGCTGCCCTCATTGGGTTAATTAGTATTTACACATACATTGCAGTTATAATTTAAAAAATAATTTTAAATAATTGGGGCATGTAAAGATAGTAAAATTAAAATTTAAGACCCCTTTCACACTGAGACAGTTTTTAGGCGTTTTAGCAATAGAAATAGTGCCTGTAAAGCTCCTGAACACTGCCTCCCATTTATTGCAATGGATGCATTCACACCCGGGCGGTGCGCTTGCGGGACATTAGAAAAAGTCCTGCAAGCAGCATCTTTGGAGTGTTTTGGGAGCAAACACAGCGCTCCCAAAACACACCTTCCCATTGCAATGAATGGGCAGCGATTCCGAAGCACCTGAAAAGCGATTCCGAAGCACTGCAACACAGGAGTTTTAACCCCTTCTCCGAAAAACTGCACAAAAGCGCCACTTAACCACTTTCAGACCGGACCATTTTTTCTGGCTTAAGACCAGACCACTTTTTGCAATTCGGCACTGCATTGCTTTAACTGACAATTGCGCGGTCGTGCGACGTGGCTCCCAAACAAAATTGACGTCCTTTTTTTCCCACAAATAGAGCTTTCTTTTGGTGGTATTTGATCACACCTGCGGTTTTTATTTTTTGCGCTATAAACAAAAAAAAAATGCAACAATTTTGAAAAAAACAAAAAATTATTTTTTACTTTTTGCTATAATAAATAACCCCAGTTTAGGCCGATACGTATTCTTCTACATATTTTTGGTAAAAAATTGCAATAAGCGATTATTGATTGGTTTGCGCAGAAGTTATAGTGTTTACAAAATAGGGGATAGTTTTATATAATTTTTATTAATAATTTTTTTTTTTTTACTAGTAATGGCAGCGATCAGCGGTTTTTATTGTGAATGCGACATTATGTCGGACACATCGGACATTTTTGACACATTTTTGGGACCATTGTCATTTATACAGCAAACAGTGCTATTTAAATGCACTGATTCCTGTGTAAATGACACTGGCAGTGAAGGGGTTAACCACTAGGTGGCAGTGTAGGGGTTAAGTGTTCCTAGGGGTGTGTTACTAACTGTGGGGGGGGGCATGGCTGTGATTTAGTGAACACTGATCTCTGCTCCAATCACAGGGAGCAGAGATCGGTGTCACTAGTTGCTAGGCAGAACGGGGAGATGCTGTTTACTTCCGCATCTCCCCGTTCAGCCTTCCTGTGAGACGATCTTGGGTATCCCCACGGCGATCAAGTCCACGGGACCGGACTCACGGGGGTCCCGATAGGCGCGCGTTGCCGGCGGCGCGAGCGATGGCACGGCGGCAATCTTAAAGGGGACGTACCTGTGCGCTCTTTTGCCTGTCCGTGCCATTCTGTCGACGTACATCGTCGTGCGCCGGTCGGGAAGCGGTTAAACAGTGGTAAAGCGCAGCTAAAACAAGCAGCGCTTTACCACTAATGGCCAGCACTTTCACAACCAGACTTTCCGGCAGGAAAAGGTCAGACGGAATCATTCCGTCGGACATTCCGCTCCTGTGTGGGCTTCATCAGACTTTTTCTTTCTAAAATTCTGTCAGACTTTATAAATAGAACATGTTTCAAATTTTTCTGACAGACTCAAGTCCGATTGAAAAATCTGTTCATCTGTATGCTAGTCCGACGGACAAACAATGACGCTAGGGCAGCTATTGGCTTCTGGCTACGATCTTCCTTATTCTAGTCCAGTCATACGTCATCACGTTCGAATCAGTCGGACTTTGGTGTGATCATGTGTAGGCAAGTCTGTTTCGTCGGAACTCCGTTGAAAAAGTCAGTCAAAAAGTCCTCTGGAGTTCAGTCCGTCGAAAGTCCGTTCATGTGTACTCGGCATAATAGTTTAGAATCAGTGTAGATAATGAGAAGTAGTGTTTAGCCTGAAATGAAATAGTAAACTATGTCGCAATTAATCCAGTAAATTAAAAAAGAAACTGTATATACACTATTTATTAACAAAGCTCTGTGTGAAAAAGCATGATGTTTTTCTACAATCATTTTAACCAAATTTTTAAACATATAATACACCTTTAAGGGACTCTGAACGCTACTTTGTCTACTATTTAACATCTCAGTGGTGCTGGAAAACATGTTTTACTTGAAAACAATTTAGAAAAGTTTGGTGTGAACCTGAGAAAAGGTATTTCAAATTCTCTTGAGTTTGATTTTAGTTGGATCTCAGCCTTGACTGTGCAATGGATTATAAATTCCGGCTGCACAATTAAAAGCGGCATTTGAAAGCTCAAGAGAGCAACAAACTCTGCAAAATATTAAAGCAGATATAGATGCACATGTATGTTTATATTCACTACTATATAATATTTGTGGTTACTATTGCAGTTTTATGTCTTTATTTTCAGATTTTGTTTTGATATATTTGATATATTAGAACAGATATACACTGTAGAAATTAATGACCTGTAGCCAAGCAGCAGGGAAGAAAATACATAATGTAATAGGCTTTCCTGTAAAGACAAAGAAGTTAAAATTAAAGTGGAACAAAATGGAAAGTATTAACTGTCACCTACTTTTAAATGATTGTCCCACAAAATGACAAATTACTAAACCTACCGTATTTATCGGCGTATAACACGCACCTTTTCCCCCTTAAAATCGGGGGAAAGCCGATCCCCCCCCAAAAAAGTGACAAAAAAAAAATTGAGCGCCGCCCAAAAAAACCGAGCGCCGCCCAAAAAGAACGAGCGCCGCTGAAAAAGACCGAGCGCCAATGCAAAAGACCAAGCCGACTGTTTGGCTCCGCTCGCTGTCCCGCCTCCCTGCGCTTGCTCCCAAAACAGCAGGGAGGCGGGACTGCGAGCGGAGCCGAACAGTCGGCTCTGTCTTTTTCGTCGGCGCTCGGTCTTTTTCGTCGGCGCTTGGTCTTTTTCATCGGCGGCGAGAAATTTAAACGTGGGCAAGCTGCAAATGATGCTGGGCAAGCTGCAAATGACACTGGGCAAGCTGCAAATGACACTGTGCAAGGCTGCAAATGGAGCTGGGCAAGCTGCAAATTATGCTGGGTAAGCTGCAAATGACGCAGGGCAAGCTGCAAATGACGCTGGGCAAGCTGCAAATTATGCTTAAATGTACGTTTTTTTTTTTCCCTAAACTTCCCTCCTAAAACGTTTTTCCTTAAAATGCCCTTCTTAACTTGGGGTGCGTGTTATATGCCGGTGCGTGTTATACACCGATAAATACGGTAAGTATCAGTGTGGATGGGAGTCCCAAATTGCCACCTGAAATTTTAAAGTGTAATTACATTTTTCTTTGAGTTAGACTTATGCATCAAAATTTTGACTCTGCTTGACTCCTGTTGTCCTCTCCCATGGTTGCCTCCTCTTGACCCACTCCCCCAGACCCAGCTGGCAGAAGGGAGGTGGAGTTGGAATCCTTCTATCCCCACAAAACACCTTTACGGTTCTTCACTCACCTACCTCTTTGTCCCGTTCCTCATTTGAAGTTCACTGTATTCAAATATTTTCGCCAGTTTACAGAGTTGTTAAGATCTATCAGCCTCTTGGCACAATTTCAATGTTTCTTGACTTCTCTGCCTGGCTACCCTGCTTTCTCTCTTCTGAAATTCCCACAGTCATTCTCAGTGACTTCAACCTCCCCGGTAATATTAACACCCAGGGCCAGTTTTTAAGGCAGGGCAAAAGGGGCAGCTGCCCTGGGCCCTGTCATTGCTTTGTGGCCCAAAGCAGCTGCCTCATACTTGCCAACTATCCTGGTTTAAATTCCCTCGTCCCTTAAGGTTTTAGTCCCGTGCTGTGTCCCAATATCTCAATATGAAGTGCAGCAACTAATGCTGCCCAGCTCTGCCTTATTGTTGTGTACAGATGACTCACCTGCAGACCCTGTGTTTACATGTAAATTACTGGCATTCATAAGTAAATAGCGGCGGCCGGTGGCATTCATATGTATATCATGGCCCCCTGAGGTCATATCCACAGTAATCTCTAGCAACCAATCAACAAGCAGAAATCATGTGCTGTACCTCTAGCAACTAATCAGTGAGCCGTAATGTGTGCTGTACCTTTGCCAACCAGTCAGTGAGCGAGATTGATACACTGTAACCTCTGGCAACCAATCGCAATAGCTGCCTGATCTGATTCAGTAAACTGATTTTGAGTCTAGCTGCTATTTATTGTATGTCTCAGAGCAGGTGGAGAGCGAAACTGCATGGGGTGGGGGGCCCCAAGAAAAGTTTTGCCCAATCAACATTAAAGATGGCCCTGTTAACACCCCGGCTGCTTCTAAACAGCACAGCCTAACCACCTCTTTTAAATTAACACAATGGCCACATGCTTCTACTCACTCATATTGCAACTTCCTTGACCTTGTATTATCCTACCTATGCACTCCTTGCTACCTCTCCAACAATCCCTTTCCTTTCTCTGATCACTACCTTATTAGTTTCACTCTCTCCCTGTCTTCCACTACCTTTCTCTCCAATTGCCTTATACTGTCGTTACCAGTAGAAACCTTTGCCGTTTCAACCCCTCTCTTCTCTATTCTGCAGGAGGCTACCTCTATGGCAAAATCTCACCCCTGTCCTGTCCCAAATCTAGCCATTGCTATCTACAACAGTTCACTCTCATTCTCCCTGGACACACCCACCCCACTCCCTACACACACCAAATCAGGCCCCAACTGCTAAAGCCTTGACCCCCTTCAGTCTCAGTTTTTTCACTACACTCCACAGAAACTTTTCATAAATTCACTAATAACTTACTAAAAACTAAAACAAATGGTCACTATTCTGAACTCTTACTTTTGGGTCTCTCTCCTGCCTTTGACACAGTTGACCACTCCTTCCTCCTCAAAAAAATGTGGTCTCCATGACTGCACTCTTCATTGGTTCTTATTCTACCTATCTCACCATACCTTCAGCGTCACCGACTACTTTACCTCCTCCTCTTCCCTTCCTCCGTCGGGGTCCCTCAAGTTTCTGTCTTTAGACCTCTCATATTCTCTAGCTATACCGCTTCCTTAAGTCAACTGATCACTTCCCATGGCTTCCAATGTCATTTCTAAGCTGGCAACACCCAAATCTATTTTTCTGTCCCTCGGCTCATCCCATCACCCCATCTCCTCATGCATCACTAATTTACTAACAAATAAGTATTGACTGTAACACCACTTGTTCCTCACCAATCTATCCAAATGTTAGCTCATAATATTTCCTATCCCTGACCTCTTGGACAAGATTGATGACACAGTACAGTCTGTACCTGCATGCCAAGGTGCTAAGTGTAGTACTGGGGTCTAATCTCTCATTTCAACCCCAAATCCAATCACTGTCCACATATTGCCACCCCGACCCCTATACCATATGTTGACCAACAACACCAGCAAGCTTATAATTCACTCCCTAGTTATTTCTCGCCTCAACTATTGCAACACCCTCTTCATTGGCCTTCTTTTACATAGGCTACTTCCCCCCCTTGAGTCCATTATGAATGCTGCTGCCTGACTCATCCACCTTACCAACCATTCAGTGTCTGTTACACCTCTCTGCCAATCCCTACATTGGCTTCCACTGACCCAACAAATAAAGTTCAAAATACTAACAACAACCTGCAAAGCCATCTACAATTCTGCACCCCAGCTAACCTTGTCTTAAAATACCAACCAAACTGTTCTCAAGTGCACCTTTGGCACCTATTGCATTCTCATCATTTAAAATAAATGGATAATTCCAACAAGGAACGCAGGACACACTCATAACGTCATCAGTAGGTATGCAGACACAGGAATGGAGGCACAGAGTCCCTGTGAGATATAATAAAATGGCGGGTGATTTAACACAGAGCGTAGGAGGCAGGACTTTGTGATTAACAATTCAGGGGTCGGGACCAAGTAATTCAGAGTGCAGGGGCCTTAAGAAGATAACACAGAATGCAGGGGTCAGGAGTAAGTAACGCAGCGTGCAGGGGATAGGAGTAGGAAATATATAGTACAGGGTTCAGGAGAAACTAATTCAAAGTGCAAGTGTCAGGTGTAAGTGACAACACCATCCACAAGCAAAAACACCCCCTACCAAATTATGCCACACATGTTTCTGTGCCTCTGCCATCATTTACAGTATGCCAGCATTTACTGACTGGCTAGGTGCGATATCCCCCCCCCCCCCTCCACATACCTGTGCAGGGAAATATGGGTGAGACATAGTTACCTATTCTGGTGTGCCGGTCCCTGGTCTCCTTTTGCCTACATCCCAGGTACTTGTATATGATGTCACATACAAGAACCTGGGAAAGATGCGAGAGGAGGGTCGGCAGGGATCACCTCAGAAGGACATGTAGCAATGTGCCACTCTGCATATTGGGGAAGAAGTACTTCAGATGGAGGGTTGGCATTGTGAGGATGCAATCTATCCATCAGCTGCCCAGGATTAATGGATAAATTGCAATTGATGAGTTGCCAAACCCCCTTATAGAATCTTACATCCTGTACTAATCCTGAACAGCAACTGCATTACTCTTTGCAAAAGCTACAAGACATATAAGGGTTGATTTCAGGGGTCAAGTCCTGGGGAAAAAAGTGTGGGAACTCCCACCCAAGATCCACTCCCCCACCAAAAAAAAAAATTATACGCTCATATGCATGAACGCTTCAAAAGTGGTATTTTTCATCCAATTTTCGTATTGTGTGTATGAAGCTTAACTGTTAGTACATAAAAAAAAACAATCCTCAATAAACATAAATATGGTAATTCTCTGAATAATAAGCATTCATTCAATTGTGCTTCCATGCAAATGTGAACATCATGTTCTGATATTTATTGGGGAATGGTAGCTTGTATATAGAGTGTTTATGTGGTGAGTTTACACTTTTCAATGAATAGAGTTTGGATAACACAGGGATAAACGGAAAGATCATAAATTAACTACACATTATCTGGACAGCTTGGGGGGTTGCAAACTCTGCAGGGCTCCAACACACACTCGATGCTATTTCAACCCTTCACATATTTCCACATAAACTTCCCTCCTGGCATTAAACTTTGCCAGGTATTGTGCTCAGCTTACCACCCCAAACTGATGTTCCTCCCTCATATCACCTCTCTCCCTGCATGGCCTGTGAGCAGAATAGCTGTGCTCCTCCTCTGGGTTCTCTCATCATATGGCACTGAAGATAGAGGAGGGGGGGGGGGTTTAAAGGGACACACAGAGCAAGTATGGGGGGGGGGTGAGAAGACAGAAAATCAGGAGGGGCCGGCGGGGAGGAGCGCAACACGAGAGGTCTGACTAAACACAATCTCTTAGCAGCAGGGACCTGTTCTACCCGTCAGCTAGCTGTGATTGACAGGTAGATCGAAGCGGAAACTGTCATGGGGCCCCCTGCTGGCAATGCCTGAATGGTCAGTCCACCCCTGGTGTGGGTAACTTACTATTGCGAGCTGTGTCGGCGGCTGCTGGTGTAGCACCTGCCACACAGCTCGCATACTTCAAAGTCTTGCAAGACACAGCTGCTAAAGGGAACTGAGTTCCTGTTGTGGGAAAAGTACAGGAACTCCGTTCCCATGCGTTCCCGCAGGACTTGAGCCCTGGTTGATTTACTAAAGGTGAAACAGCTGTTCACTTTGCAAGGGAAATTGCACATTGCTGAATAATTTTTCCCAGAGATTACTGGAAGAGGCTAAACTCTGGTGTCAAAGAATACCATATAATGTGCAAGGAAATTAAAAAAAAAAGTATTTTGCTCACTCTTCATTGGATAATAGAAAAGTGACATTTTACCACATTTACTAAGTTTTGGGGAAAATGAACATGTTAACCAATCAGTTTCTATCTTTAGCTTGTTCAGTTTAAAAATAATATAATAATACTTTAATTTAACCACTTGCTTACTGGGCACTTAAACCCCCCTCCTGCCCGGACCAATTTTCAGCTTTCAGTGTTGACGCACTTTGAATGACAATTGCACGGTCATACAACACTGTACCAAAAAGACATTTTTTATAATTTTTCCCACAAATAGAGCTTTCTTTTGGTGGTATTTAATCACAGCTGGGATTTTTATTTTTTGCTAAACAAACAAAAAAAGATGCAAAATTTTGAAAAAATAAAAAAAATCATGCTTTATAGTTTGTTATAAAACAGGTAATTTTTTTCCTTCATTGATATGCGCTGATGAGGCGGCACTGGTGGGGACTGATAGGCTGAAATGGTGGGCACTGATAGGCTGCACTGATAGGCACAGTTAAGGCAGCACTGATAGGCACAGATAAGGTGGCACTGATGGGAACAGATAAGGTGGCACTGATGGGAACAGATAAGGCAGTACTGACTGGCACAGATAAGGCGGCACTGATGGGCACAGATAAGATGGCACTGATGGGTGGCACTGAAGGGGGGCACTGATGGGTGGCACTGATGGGCACTGATAGGTACCACTGATAGATGGCATTGATGGGCACTGATGGGCACTGGTAGGTGACACTGATGTTGCACTGATATGTGGCATTGGGGTACAGCACTGTTGTTGAGGCACTGATTGTGGGCACTGATGGGTGGCACTGTGGGCACTGATGGGTGGCACTGTGGTGCCTATTGTTATGTGGTACTGGCAGGGGGCACAGGTGGGCACTGATGAGCTGGCGCCAGCTCCCCGTGATCGGGACTGATGTTCCTCTCACGGCCACCAGTGATCAGCTTTTTTTTTTCTCCTCGCGCTGTCAGTGCGAGGAGGAAAAATAGCCGATTACCGGCTGTGTTGTCATAACATGATCAGCTGTCATTGGCTGACAGCTGATCACGGGGTAAGGGGTCGGGATTGACCCCTTACTGCGATCCATGATCGAGCGAGTCTCACAGACTCGCTGATCACAGAGTGTGCCACGCACACCCTTCAGGGGGCACGCAGGCCACTCGTGCACAGGACTACATCAATAGACGTAGTCCCGGCAAAGCAGGCCCGCGATGTAGCCATCATTCAGCTATAGCGCGGATCTCTAGTGGTTAAAAATAAAATATAAAAGCTGACTGGTTCCATGCACAGCTGCTCCAGATTCTGTTTGCTCCAGTCTTAGTAAATTCGTCCCAGAGTGTCTTTGCCTGAGATTTGGGATCCTAAGCTTCCTCAGAACCTTGCTGGAAGCCCTGTGATGTCACACTCTTTCTTTTAGATATATTTTTATTAGGTTTCACAGATAGGTAATACATGACTCAACAGAGTGAAAGGGTTAACAATGAAGCTTAATATATAATGCAGATGGTCAAGGTGGCTTTAAATAGGCCAACATAATGAAGAAAACAATTACACACCATGTTGCGATATCTATAGAAAAGAGCTTGGAATCCTCTCACCGGGGTCCTCTCCTAAGAGATTGAAAAAGGGAAAGGAAGTTTGGGACTTTATATGAGGCCAAATAAATGTAACTCCATCCCTGATATTTGGAAATATAAAAGAACAGGATTTGGGACTTTATATAAAACATGCAGCCAGGGAGACATCCCAGCATAATACTATAGTAATGTCTGGTGAGTAAACCAACAATTATGACCATATATCTAAACATGATAACATAATAACCAATCATAGTTAAATAGGAAAGCTTTATCCCACAACATAATACATAGTAACATGGTAGGATAATGGCATAATAACATAATAGTAGCATAATAAAAACACACCAGACTGATTGCTGCGTATCTCCACAATAAAACATAATATAAATTGGTATGATCCAATGAAGCATAGTAATGGTAACAGCTGTGAAATGTATAGCAGAGGGGAGCATCTAATAGCTCAACGCGTTTCGTTGCTGTAATGCCACTCTTCAGGAGCAGATGCAGGAGAGATGTCTATAAAATGCTAAAAAATATATTAAATTGGGTAATTCTATAGAGAGATTGTTGTTATAGAGGAACGAGTCGCTCACTCATACTTACAGGTCAGATATGAGTCTGGACATGGGCATGGAGAAATAAGGGTCAGCCGGGAAGGATAATCAACCCCGGGAGCTGAGGCAGCGATCCCCAAAACGTTGAAGAATTAACCAGTAGGAAAGGACAATCCAGGGACAAAATCCCCATGGATAGTGCCAGGTTTTTTGATTACAGTGCCCCCCCCCCCCCCCCCCACCTAATTATCTAATGAGATTTTTAAGTTATTTTTTATTGTCCGATATCTTTGGCCCAGTTGTAGAAGTCCACTTTTTGAGTATGGCCCTGCAGGCAAATATATATATACACACACACACGCAATATATATATATATATATATATATATATATATATAAGCAAAGAAGTGTGTGACGGGTGGCCTAAGTGTACACACTACTCAGCGCTGGATGTGTATCTACAGTGAAACAGATTGACCGATTGAATCAATAGATAATTATATAAATAGGTGGATATATCTATACAGTTATATAAAATTAAAATTAAAATTAAAAAAGCAGCTGTTTAAAATCAGGTAAATATAAAGAAAATAGTAAAATATAAAACAGTGGTTCCTGTAAAATACAATACTAAAACAGCGCTAAAGCAATGACATAAAAAGAAGAAAATTAGTTCTTTCTGTGATAAAGTCCACAGGTCATAAAATAAAGTGAAGAAATAATGTAGCGAAGGTAGTCCTTTAAGTGTATCTCAGACTTAGAGTGCACAGTTCAAATAATGAGTGACTTTTCAAGTGGGCAGGTATTCCAGATGTCTATCCAAGCACCTCTTTAATCCCTTCAAAACATTCCACCACGTGAGGCACGCTCCCCTCAGGGGGTTAAACTCACCAGAAGAATAATTTAAACAGGCCTTAAGATATATAGCATCATCTCGGTATCTACTGCACAGGGAACGTCAAACATCCAGAATCAATGCCAATCAGATCACTTCCTCAGCTTAGGTACCACCAGGGTTTTAAATACCATCAGGGTTTCAGAGATACTCAGCTCTCAAAGGTATATCATAAAAAAATGGAAAGAGTAGCATACATAGTGTGATACCATTTATTAAATTCTTTAAAAGCATATCCCATTCAAATCCCCTACAGTATTCTGCGTACATTTAAATTTCTTTCAAAGAGCGTATAAACATTGTCACTTGCGTGTAATGGTGGAGGTAATTCTCCAATCGTCCACAGTGGCAGCAAACAATCCTTCCTGGAGCGGCCTGTGTGTCTCTGCTGACACAAGCTTCACTTCCTGGATGGTGGTTAGCGGCGGTGGAACGCACACGTGACTTCCGGTCGAACGTCGTGTTAGCCACGCCCTTACGCGTTTCGTCACTTCCTGACTTCAACAGAGGGCGCCCTCTGTTGAAGTCAGGAAGTGACGAAACGCGTAAGGGCGTGGCTAACACGACGTTCGACCGGAAGTCACGTGTGCGTTCCACCGCCGCTAACCACCATCCAGGAAGTGAAGCTTGTGTCAGCAGAGACACACAGGCCGCTCCAGGAAGGATTGTTTGCTGCCACTGTGGACGATTGGAGAATTACCTCCACCATTACACGCAAGTGACAATGTTTATACGCTCTTTGAAAGAAATTTAAATGTACGCAGAATACTGTAGGGGATTTGAATGGGATATGCTTTTAAAGAATTTAATAAATGGTATCACACTATGTATGCTACTCTTTCCATTTTTTTATGATATACCTTTGAGAGCTGAGTATCTCTGAAACCCTGATGGTATTTAAAACCCTGGTGGTACCTAAGCTGAGGAAGTGATCTGATTGGCATTGATTCTGGATGTTTGACGTTCCCTGTGCAGTAGATACCGAGATGATGCTATATATCTTAAGGCCTGTTTAAATTATTCTTCTGGTGAGTTTAACCCCCTGAGGGGAGCGTGCCTCACGTGGTGGAATGTTTTGAAGGGATTAAAGAGGTGCTTGGATAGACATCTGGAATACCTGCCCACTTGAAAAGTCACTCATTATTTGAACTGTGCACTCTAAGTCTGAGATACACTTAAAGGACTACCTTCGCTACATTATTTCTTCACTTTATTTTATGACCTGTGGACTTTATCACAGAAAGAACTAATTTTCTTCTTTTTATGTCATTGCTTTAGCGCTGTTTTAGTATTGTATTTTACAGGAACCACTGTTTTATATTTTACTATTTTCTTTATATATTTATATATATATATATGGATATATTGTTCTCCTGATATGTCCCTTTTGTCATCATCAATATATAGCAGTCTTATTACTACTACCAGTATCTGGCCAAGCACTGGTTAAAGCTTGTAAGAGGAGTTTTCATTCTCCCCTGACTGTCCTATGAGACTGCATGACCCCTGACCCTCTGTCTGGACAGTGCTGATCGGCCCTGTAGTGATCACATGCAAACTCTCTAGCAATACACACCAAACTGAGCATGTGTAGAGTGCCCCTCAAGACTCTATACTATCAGGAGATGGATTGGGGACAGTAAATGAAGGGGAGGATCAGAGAAGACAGGATCAAACAGCCATTTTACATAATTCACAGGATTAACCCCTTAGGTTCCACAGTGAGTATAACAAGCATGCTTTACTGCATATACAGACTGATTTTACTGTTGTGGGTTTAGCAGCACTAAGTTTTGTGCAAATACAGAAAGGCAGTGAGCACATGGACACAGATTCTGGAAAATGATTTGTAGAAATTTCGTACTGTTTCTGTGGCTATGAATATAAGACATTTTAGATTTTTGCAGTTATAAAAACATAGAAATCTGTTTATTTTTATTTTTTTTTAACAACAATTTTTTAAAAAAAGTATTGTATAGCTGCTATATATAATCTATTGCATTATTTTTTTTACTGGTAAATTGACATTTTCTTTCTTTACAGGAAATCATGTGTTGTTTTTGACTGCAGTAGAATTAATTACAAGCTAAACAGCTGAACTGATATGACCCCAAAACCATCTGCCCCTCTTCTACCGGAGGTGCAAGAAAAGGCCACCAGTGCTGGAGGTACAAGTACAGATGTCTGAACATGCGGTAGACAGGAAGACACATTCTTCACATTGCAGGGATAATGCTGTAGTGAGTCTCATTTAGCCTGCTTTGCTTAGAAAACATATGGTGTCACCATAACCTAATTGCTTAGGTTTCTAGGGTATAAAACATCCAGAAGAATTATTTCCACTCACATCTTAAGTCACATTGCTTGCAAGATGGAATATAGTCAATTAAAAAAGTCTAAATCTGCACTTTACTCATGATGCATCGTATTTGCTTAATAAAAAATACTTTCCAGTAAAGTAGCTTACCAGATGGCACTGTACATGTTACATAAATAGGCATTAAGAAAACTAAACAGGCCTGAAAGCTTTGGTGTACAGTTCCTGCATTAAAGGTTGGACACTTTTAAATGTGTTTTTGTTGTTTTAGTTAGTGTATAATAAGTATTAGTGTAGTTATATACCTGGTGCTGTTTGTTTGCCTTACCTTGTGTAAAGGAAACTGTAAATTCTGTATAAAATTGTAATCTATTGTGTATGTTTGCCTATGTATTGTACACTGCACTCACTGTGCATACGGCAATGATTTCATTACATGTTCGCATTATGTTGAATCCTGAATATGGAAAGATGCTGAGTGTATCTTTTGTGTCTGTTCCTTAACCACTACAATACAGGGCACTTTCCCCCCCTTCCTTCCCAGCCCAATTTTCAGCTTTCAGCGCTCTCGCACTTTCAATGACAATTGCGCGGTCATGCAATGCTGTACCCAAATAAAATTTTTATCATTTTGTCTTCACAAATAGAGCTTTAGTTTGGTGGTATTTATTCACGACTCCGTTTTTTATTTTTTGCGATATAAGCGAAAAAACAGCAGAAATTTTGATTAAAAAAAAATCCAATAAAATCAAATTTTGTCATAAATTTAAGCCAAAATGTATTCTGCTACATGTTTTTAGTAAACAAAATTCTGTTAAGTGTATAATAATTGGTTTGCGTGATCACGGACATATGTACGCAAATGATCATGTACAGTTGTGTGCAGGTGATCACGGACATATGTGTGCAGATAATCATTGGCACATGTTATTTTACTGGGACATATGTGAGGGACATGTGTTTTTTATTATTTGGGGACATGTGTTTTTATTATTTGGGGACATGTGTGTTTTGGGGACATGTATGTTTTGGGGACATGTGTGGGGACATGTGTGTTTTACTAGACTGGTGATCAGTGAGTAAAAAGCTGTCCTCTCCTCACCGACGACTTCCGTGTGAGGAGAGGAGAGCCGATTGCCTAGCAACCGTCTGTTTGCTTATATCACATGACGGCTGTGATTGGACACGGCCGCCATGTGATCAGGAGGGCCAATCACAGAGCCCTATTGCCGATCCTAGATGCGCCGTGTCCAGGTGACACGAGCGCATCGGGATTGCGGCGCTACTTAGACGGCTCCCACCCGGCCGTATATATACAGTGGCCGGGTGGGAAGTAGTTAATGTAGTAGTTATTATTAATTTGAAACCGATAATCAATATGAGGATAGGAGTTGCCTATCTATAACCTTTCCAGAAGACTTGTAATGATGGGCTCACATGTTGTGGCTGCAGTTTGTAGCGTCATGGTTGATTGGTTTGCCTATGTCTGTGTATTCATTCACCTAGCTTGTCCCTTTTCACCAAAGGAACAAGATAACTTCCTGTTCTAGATCACATAGCGTCCAATCAATGCCTCACTATTTTGTCTGTATTGCATCATAAATGTACGTGAATGTAATGAAAAACATCTCTTCCAACATGGAGATATCTCTGAATGATGTGCCTGTTTTTGTCTGTTAGATCTTGTTAATGTTTAGCCCATCACACACACGGAATCGGTTTGGAAGCTGGATTTTCACTGCACAGCCCATGGGAATGCTGATTTTATGATTTATGCCTTGAATGCTTTTCTATGGTGGAGACTATGTGAGTGTATTTCCTATCTGTTTTTTTTTACATTAAGCTTGCCAATTTTACACTATGGAATTGTAGTCTATGTTTTATTTCTAATAATTGTGGATGCATATTTCATATTGGTTGGATCGTGGAGATACACAGACCGGTTGGAGGCTATAACTTTTAAAGCATTGAATGACCACGGATTAACACAGGGGTCATGGCGATCTGGTAAGCGGCTGGAGTGTTAAAGTGATTGTAAAGTCTTGTTTTTTTCACTTAAAAATAACAAACATGTTACACTTACCTGCTCTGTTGCAGTGGATTTTCACAGAGCAGCCTGGATCCTCCTCTTATCGGGTCCCTCGTCTGTGACCTTGGCCCTCCCTCCTGTTGAGTGCCCCCCACAGCAAGCAGCTTGCTATGGGGGCATCTGAGCCGAGTCACAGCTCCCTGTGTCCATTCAGACATGGAGCCCTGTCCTAGCCCCACCCCCTCTCTCTCCTGATTGGTTAGCTGACTTTGATTGACAGCAGTGTGAGCCAATCTTGCTGCTGCTGTGTCTCAGTCAATCAGGAGGGAGAATCTCAGATGGCTGACACACTCGTGGATATCACTGGACAGAGAGGAAACTCGGGTAAGTGTTAGGGGGCTGAGGGGAGCTGCTGCACACAGAAGGCTTTTTATCTTAATGCATAGAATGCATTAAGATAAAAACCTTCTGCCTTTACAACCCCTTTAAATGCTCTTGGAGCGGGTGCTTTTTGCATTGAATCAGCTGTCCCACAGAGTTCTTCTGAGCACTTGAGGGGTTTATTACCTTATAGAAATGAAGAGTCCATATATCACATTACTTCTATGGACTTATATGGGGACTGTTCTATGTGATATTGCTATGGCCTGTTTATTATTAATTTGATGTATTAATTAAATTATTTTGTTCACAATTGTGTGGATAATTTATTCACAGTGCTGCACTTTTATTTTTAAATATATTTGTTGAGTTTGGGGTATAATGGACTTTTAGTGCTGACCGCTGTTCCAGATAATCTATTAATCCCTTCATTGTTTTCTCCCAAGCGAGGCAAGCCTGCTTACTTATGTAGTACAAGGAACCAGTCAGATCATCCTAATAGAAGGAGAACGCAGAGTCATAGGGATGAGCTCAGCACTGGGCAGGTTCTTTTTTCACTGTCCAATCACAGGCTGGAGAGGATCCAGAACAACTTGCACTCAGAGGAAGTGGTGTGTGTACAGTTTTTATAACAGTGTAAATTTTCTGTCCCCTCAAAAAAAAAAAAAATCACTGGGGGGGGGGGGTTGCCGCTGACCGACTGATCGACAAACCGATCGGGGGTTGGTTGTGTGCCCCCCCCCCCAAAAAAAAAACACCAGCCACCACTGGATCTTACCTGGAAGTGGGAGAGGGTACCTGATCCCTCTCTCCGAAAGGTGCCAAATGTGGCAGCGGAGGGGGAGGGGAAACAAACAAGTGGAGCTTCCCCTTTTGGGAGGAGCTCCGCTTTAAACTTGTGCTGCGTATAGATCAAAAAATAAGAGATCAAAAGATAAAAAAGTACAAAAATCTGTGTTGCTGGTCAGTATTTTTACATGTGGATGCACGTACATGCACAAGTATGTGCATATACATGTGTAATTCACACTCCCTGATCAAAAATATATAGCCCATCCTAACATTTTCTCTGCCAGGAATATCTGATGTTCTTACATCAGTACCGTATGCAAGTACCCTAAGGATCCTGCTAGCAACCAACCAACACTAGCAGATTAATTTTTATCTTGATGACCAGAAATCAAAAAGGTATAGATTACATGTTGTTTGTTACTGCAACTGCAAAAAATGCATTTAAGGCTAAGTTCATCTTTTAAAAGAATAATAAATGCATAGAAGAAAAATGTGCATTTATTTTTCTTTTTTCTTTTACAGTGGGTCATTTCAAAAGTGATAGCGGCTGTGGGGGAGAGGAGGTGTAACATGTAACATGGTCCAAATAGATGAAGTTGAAGTTAACCTTTGAAGGGTATGTATAGACAAAACGTTTTGTTTTAGTTATTATTAATATTATACAGGATTTATATAGCGCTGACAGTTTATGCTAGACATGTGCACAACAAAAAAATTTGTTTATTTTCGTTTCGTTTTTTTCGTTTCCGTTGATTTCGTAACGATTCGTAAATTCGTACGTCGTCGGTGTTCGTATTCGTAACGATTCGTATTTTCGTTAGAGTTATTTTTTCGTTGATTCGTTTTTCCGTTAGTTTAATTTTCGTTTATTCGTTTATTCGAAATTCGGAAGCATTCGTATTTATTCGTACATTTGTAACATTCGTAACATTCGTAGATTCGTAATCGGAGCATAATTCATAATTTTATGTAATGTGTATGCTATTATTACATTTTAAGAGACATGGAAAATTACGAATCGAAAAAAAAAAAGTTACGAATGTACGAATTTTTTCGTTCAATCCATTTGAAGCACGTTAAGCAGCGCCATTGTAAGAGACACGAAAAATTACGAATCGAAAAAAAAAAAAATTAAATAAAAAAGTTACGAATGTACGAATTTTTTCGTTCAATCCATTCGAGGCACGTTAAGCAGCGCCATTGTAAGGGACACGGAAAATTACCAATTCAACAAAAAAATAAAAGTTACGAATGTACGAATTTTTTCATTGTTCATTTTCGTTGTTCCTGTTTTCGTTTTTCGTATTTTCTTCTTTCGTAGATTCGTTGTTTCTAATTTGTTTTTTTCGGATTTTCGTTGTTTTCGGATTCGTTCGATTCGATAAAAATTTTTAGTGAATCATTATCGTACGAATGAACGAATATAACGAAAAAAAAACAAAAACTAAAAAAAAATAAACAAACATGTCTACCGTGTACACGCAATCGGTTTTCCTATCAGAATAAACTCTGAAGGTTAGATAGGTTTACGGCATTACAGTTTAAAGTATAACTAAAGCAAAACATTTTTTTAAGTTTTGGACAGAGTGGAAACGGATTAGAACCCCTGTCAGTTTTTATTGCTGTCTGTGCCCCCCATTAGGGAGATTCATCCTCTCTATTTGTACTGTTTACCATTATTATTGAAAATAAAATTAAAGAAAATCCGAAATTTTGGGTTGTCCCCTAAAACGCAGTAGAGGGAAAATCTTTCAATGGGGACACTATTTCTGGTGGCCAGGGGGTCCCCAAGGGATTCCGTTAATTTGCAGGGATTCCCTCACTTCCTGTTTTGGCTATGCAACAGGAAGTAAAGGGAAATCAGATGGCAAAATAAAATGACATGGAGTTATAACTTTTACTCTATCCAAAATGAAAAGTTTTGCCTTTAGTTCTCCTTTAAAATTAGTGATTTATATTTTTTGTGCCTTACTTTATTATAAATGATCTGTCAGGGAAATGTTCCCACCATTTGCTGTCAACGTCCAGTATGCATCTTTGAAACTCATTTTATCATAAAAAAAAAAAGTGTATATTCTTTCCTGACTTAGATTTGTGGCTCATGCATGAACAGTCAAGTCATTGACCCATTACATTGTATGAAAGGATTGAAATGTAGCCTATTGATTGACATTTCCTTTTTATTTCCTTGGAGTATGGTATAGGACTCTGATATCTTTTTTTTGCTTGTTTGTTTGTTTTTTTTAATATGTTGACTTTGCAAGCCTCTGCCTCCAATTTTAATTCGCTTTTTTACGCAAAATACAGTAAGAATTTATTTTTTATAATTTTTTGGAATAAATATAAATATTCATCTTTACTGTTAATTCATAGAAACATAAATGCAATAGTGTATGCGCAAGTGATGGCATATTTCATTGTGATTATTTATACACTCTTGGGGCAAGAACAAAAAATGTTGCTTAGGGCTAATACGTAGCATGTTCCAATCAGCAAAATCTTAATTTTCAAGTTCAAATTTTCAATTTCAAGTCTGAATTATTTCCACGCAAACAAACACAATATTGGATATGTGCATGCCATACAGACATACCCTGGGGGATGTGATCATAACCCATTAAGCCAAAAATATCTGATAACTTGCATTACTTCCATGTGAAACAACACATAAAAAAAAAATTAGACTTTTTAAGAAATCCGGAGGGATTTTCCTTTAAAATCATTTGCTTTAAAATGAAGGGAAAATAAACAATTTTAAGTCTATACATATAAAAATACAAACTGTGGGGCAATAAATCATTGTTCTGGCCAAAACAGACAAGTCCAATGATAACAAACAATATCTTATCAGGAATAGGCTTTCCAAGTATTTTTGCAATTAGAATTTTGTGAATAGTTTGTGTGACTTGAGAATAAAGTTTGGCATCTATTTTCTAGAGATTTGGTCAGTTTGTTGTGTTTTAATAAGTCAGGGTGAAGAGAGAGAACACTGATGTGCATTTAAAAAAATATAATATGGGACAGAGGAAATGAAATGTGATTTGTTTGAGCTAAGGATGGAAATTACAATAGAAAGCAGAACTTTCTATTATATTATTATTATTATTATTATTATTATTATATAATATATATATATATATATATATTATTATATATATATTATTATATATATTATTATTATATATTATTATATATATCTATTATATTATAGCAGAACTAACAGAAGTGTTACTAAACCCACAACAGTAAAATCAGTCTGTATATGCAGTAAAGCATGTTTGTTATACTCACTGTGGAAGCTAAAGGGTTAATCCTCTGTCTTGGGTAAAAAAAGGTTGTTTTATCCTGTCTTCTCTGATCCTCCCCTTCTTTTACTGCCCCCAAACCATCTCCTGATAGAACAGAGCCCTTGGGGCAAGCTGCACATGCTCAGTTTGGCGTGTATTGCTAGAGAGTTTTTTTCTTTTATTTTCATGGAAGGATGCATGTGATCAGCACAGGGTCAATCAGCACTGTCCAGACAGAGGGCCAGGGGTCTTGCAGCCTCATAGGACAATCAGAGCAGAATGTAAACTCCTCCTACAAGCTTTAACCAGACATGGATAGAAGCCACAGGACTTCTATATACTGATGATGAGTAAAGGTATTTAGCAATGTATATTTCCTAAAACTTAAGCATTTTCATGTTCTGTGTACTGTGGGAGACCAGATATAGTGAATGCAGGCTCCTGGGTTTAGTAACAGTTTAAGGCAGCATTGAACCCAAACAAAAGTTTAATTGTTTGCAGCTTACCAATTCTTAGAAGTGGAGGCTGCCTTAGTTTACTTTTTTTTCTTTAGGATTTTCTACTTTATTTTTACCTGGTGATCTGGCCAATAGCACACCTCCTGTTCCAGTGCTACTCCATTCAGAGTGGAGAAACCCTAACATTGTGTTACTGGTCAGATAACTTGAATGGGCTGCCATATGCATGGCTGTTGCTCAAAAAAAGACCATGCTTTTTGCCACAATTGCCAAGCGATTCTGCTGTGTGACAATTTCACAAAAATTGCACTGTGTTTGGGGTTCCATTAGGAATAATGGCACCCAAACTTGCGTCTTGTGTTGACCTTGATTCCAAATACCTTAAGTGATTGGGAGCTTTTTCCAAATAAAATAAAAAATCTGTTGGTGTAACTACCTAAAAGTGTTAGTTGGAGTTTGACTTAACTTTGTTAGTCAAGTCCATCTAAATTATCTAGTGTCTCATTGTGGAGACACTGGAGGAGAAACATATACTGTATGTATATTTAACAATATGGACCCGGTCTGGGCTGGAGTTGAATACTTTATGAACCAATAAGTTGCTACTTGCTATACTATAATAGTGCAGAAAAGGATTATCTATTTTGTATATGGGATCTTCCTGGTGTACTGGATACCTATAGGAGACGTAATTCAACTGCCCAAGCCCATTGTATGTTTACTCAGTGTGAAGAACTTATTAAGTGGTGATATACATCCCATCGGTCCCTGGTTAGATCCTGTCAATTTTAGCTGCTCCTGTGTGGGGTGTACCTGAACATGCCTCCCAGGGTGGAGGCTTCCCCCTGGATGAGAAGGAAAGCTTGACTTTGAGGGATTGATTTACTAAAACTGGAAAGTGCAAAATCTGGTGCAGCTCTGCATGGTAGCCTCCAGGTTTTTGTCGAAGCGTCATTAAACAAGCAGAAGTTAGAAGCTGATTGGCTACCATGCACATCTGCACCAGATTTTGCACTCTCCAGTTTATCTAGTAAATCAACCCCCAAGTGTATACTCGCTGAAGTTTTCCTGAAGAAGCAGGTATACCCCTTGAAACGCGTAGAGGCACAGGAAGCATGAGATGCATATAAGGACCCTATATGTACACATTGTGAGAATCATATTACGTGAAATATTGGTAACTTAAGCAAGGTTTAAGGCAGAAATCAGGGATCTACTCTGTATTATTGATTTTAACATTGCCTTGATATATTTTTAATTGATAAGCCTATATGTGAATACATTTTGTAAAACTAAATTTTAGTTTATTCATCCTTAAAAGTCTACAGCATCTATTAGTTACTTTTGTGCTAAATGCCTTACCTGATGTGATACCTGATATATGAACATTTGCCTAAAAAAAAAGAAAAAACTCACGCAGCCACCACATCCAATGATTGGTGAACTGCAATATGTTAAATTTTTGGCTTTAGGATTAATACCACTTTAATTTATTTTTTAGAAGCTAACTCCACCTTTCTTCTTTTTTTATTTTTTTATTTAACCACTTCAATACAGGGCACTTAAACACCTTCCTGCCCAGACCAATTTTGAGCTTTCAGCGCTCTCACACTTTGAATGACAATTGCGCGGTCATGCAACACTGTACCCAGATGAAATTTTTATCATTTTTTCCCCACAAATAGAGCTTTCTTTTGGTGGTATTTGATCACCTCTGCGGTTTTTATTTTTTGCTAAACAAATAAAAAAAGACCGAAAATTTTGAAAAAAAAATGTTTTTTTTTGTTTCAGTTTCAAAACTTTGTAAATAAGTAAGTTTTCTCCTTCACTGATGGGCACTGATAGGTCTGCACTGATGGGCACTGATAAGGCGGCACCGACGGGCACCGATGAAGTGGCACTGAGGTGGCATTGATGGGCACTGATAGGCGGCACTGATAGGCGGCACTGATGGGCGGCACGGGTGGGCACTGATGGGCGACATGGATGGGCACTGATGGGTGGCACAAATTGGCACTGATGGCTGGCACAGATTGGCACGGATAGGCGGCACAGATTGGCACGGATAGGTGGCACGGATTTGCGGTACGGATGGGCACGGATAGGCGGCACGGATGGGCACTGATAGGCGGCACGGATGGGCACTGATAGGCGGCATGGATGGGCACTGATAGGCGGCATGAATGGACACTGATAGGTGGCATGGATAGGCACTGATAGGCGGCATTGTTTTTTACTGATGGATGCCAATCAGTGCCAAACAATAATGCATGCCAATCAGTGATGCCCATTGTGGGCACTGATTGGCATCCATTGTGGGCACTGATTGGCATCCATTGGGGGCACTGTGTGTCATCCCTGGTGGTCTAGGGTGGCATACCTTTTGATGGGCATCCCTGGTGGTCTGGTGGCGTCCCTGGTGGTCCAGTGTGGGCATCCTCGGGGGGGCTGCGCTGATCGATCAGCACAGACCCCCCCCCTGTCAGAGGAGCAGCCGATCGGCTCTCCTCTACTCGCGTCTGACAGACGCGAGTGAGGAAAAGCCGATTACCGGCTTTTCCTATTTACACTGTGATCAGCCGTGATTGGACACGGCTGATCACGTGGTAAAGAGTCTCCGTCGGAGACTCTTTACCAAGATCGTAGTTGCGGGGTGTCAGACTGACACCCCGCAACAACGATCGCCGCGATGCGCGCCCCCGGGGGCGCGCAGCGGCTCAAAATCCTGAGGACGTCATATGACGTCCTGTCAGGATTTTACAACCACTTTGCCGACGTCATTTGACAATGGACGGGCGGCAAGTGGTTAAAAAAAAAAAGAAAAAAAAATCCACTTTAATACCACATTAAGCAGTTATAGCAACAGTTTTTCTCCCCTGTTTTGGGATAAAGGTTTTACATAAATGAATAAAAGCTGATCATTGTGAGAACCACTGTCAGTAATAAATAATTTATCTTAACCCTCTAACTTTTGGTGCACAGCTTGGTCTGGTAAAGGAAGTAAAAAATGACAGATTTACTGGCCGGATCACCGGGTGAAAATAAAGGAAAAAACTTAAAAGAAAACTGATGCAATCACCACATCTAAGAATTGGTAAAGTGGTTTAAAAAAAGAGAAGGTCTTTTTACCTTACTGCATTTAATGCATAAGGTAAAAAAAAACCTTCTGCAAGCAGCTTCCCCCAACCCCCCTTATACTTACATGAGCCCCATCTCGATCCAGCAATGTACATGAGAGCAGAGGCTCTCTGCTCTCTCCCTCCTCATTGGCTCAGACACAGCAGTGGAAGCCATTGAATTCTAGTACTGTCAATCAGAGCCAGTGAGGAAGGAGCAGGTGAAGGGGCCGAGCCAAGCTTTGTGTGTCTTACGGACCCACAGAGCCACTCGGGAGTGAGCCCACACAGGTGCCCCATGGCAAACGGCTTGCTATGGGAGCACTTGGTAGAGGGAGGAGTTGAAGTGCCAGTGGCGACCCAAAAAGAGGAGGATCCGGGCTGCTCTGTGCCAAACCATAGCACAAGGTTTTATTTTTTTTATTTAACCACTTGCCGACCGCTGCACGCCGATATATGTCGGCACACTGGCGCGGCTGGGAAAATGGGCGTACCCGTACGTCCCCTTTAATTGGCGGGGCTAGCGGGCGCACGCCGCAAACAACGTGACTGTGCCCGGGTTCCCGCGGACTGGATGTCCGCCGGTGTCCCACAGTCGTGTCACGGAGCCGCAGAACAAGGAGACATGACAGAGATCACTGCTCCCAGTCATCGGGAGCAGTGATCTCTGTCATGTTGTAGTGAGCCCATCCCCCCCACAGTTAGAATCACTCCCTAGGACACACGTAACCCCTTTATTGTCCCCTAGTGTTTAACCCCTTCCCTGCCAGTGTCATTTACACAGTAATCAGTGCATTTTTATAGCACTGATCGCTGTATAAATGACAATGGTCCCAAAATAGTGTCAAAAGTGTCCGATGCGTTTGCCATAATGTCGCATGCACAATAAAAATCGCAGATCGTCGCCATTACTAATAAAAAAATATATAATAAAAATGCCATAAAACTATCCCCTATATTGTAGACGCTATAACTCTTGCACAAACAAATCTATTTTTTTTTACCAAAAATATGTAGAAGAATACATATTGGCCAAAACTAAGGAAAAAAAATTTTTTTTATATATTTTGGGGGGATATTTATTATAGCAAAAAAGTAAAAAATATAGCTTTTTTTTTTTCAAAATTTACGCTCTTTTTTTGTTTTATAGCGCAAAAAATAAAAACCACAGAGGTGATCAAATACCCCCAAAAGAAAGCTCTATTTGTGGGAAAAAAAGGACATCAATTTTGTTTGGGTGCAACGTCGCACGACCGCGCAATTGTCAGTTAACCACCTCAATACTGGGCACCTTCACCCCCTTCCTGCCCAAGCCATATTTCAGCTTTCATCGCTGTTGCACTTTGAATAACAATTGCGCGTTCATGCAACGCTGTACCCAAATTTTTTCCCCACAAATAGAGCTTTCTTTTGGTGGTATTTGATCACCCCTTCGGTTTGTATTTCTTGCGCTATAAACCAAAGAAAAGGGACAAGTTTGAAAAAACACAATATTGTTTACTTTTTGCTATAATAAATATCCAATTTTTTATTTTTTTTTTTAAACAATTTTTTTCCTCAGTTTAGGCTGATACGTATTCTTCTGCATACTTTTGGTAAAAAAAAAAAAAAAATCGCAATAAACGTATATATTGCTTGGTTTGCGCAAAAGTTATAGTGTCTACAAACTAGGGATAGATTTATAGCCTTTTTTTTATTTTTATTTTTTTACTAGTAATGGTGGCGATCTGTGATTTTTTTGACTGCGATATTGCGGCCGGACACATCGGACACTTTTTTTTTTAAAACAATCTTTTTTTATTGGATTTTTTCAGTTTACAGAGTATAACAATGCAAAGGGAAAATGCATCCAAAACATAAGAGAAAGAGGAGAAAGATAAAAAAAAAAAAAAAAAAAAAAAAAGGAAGTACAGTAGATACAACTGTGTATACAGTGAATATCAACTAGGTTCAAACTAGCATAGCCTAAACATAGGTATATAATAGTATAAGTTCTCAAATTTTAAATTTTAAATCTTAAATCTGTCAGTCCATATTTTCCAAGTGCTATCAAATTTCTTGCAGTGAAGTGAGTTGATTGCTATCAACCTTTCAAAAGAGTGATTCCTATTAACTAGTGCGATAACTTCCGATAAGTTTATGGCAGTTGTGCTCTTCCAATTGCGAAGTATAAGATTTCTGGTTGCCAACAATATGTGGGTCACTATCGCTCTATCCCCCTGTGGAAAGGGTTCCAAGCCTATGTGTAATAACGCTAGAGAGGGGTTCGGGGGGGTGAGTATGCCCGTAATGTCGGAGATTAAGTGAAACGTTTTGTTCCAAAGGCTAGTTAGACTTGGACAGCTCCAAAGTGTGTGTAATAGGTTACCCACCTGTCCGCATTGTCTCCAGCATAGAGGAGACGTAGATGGGAAGAAAATGGAGAGTCTATATGGAGTGTAATGCACTCTGTTAACAATCTTCAGAGTCATTTCCCAATGATTTACACAGTGTGAGGCTTTTTGAATAGTACGGAATGCGAACAACCATTGGTCTTCAGAGAAAGTAGTGGCTAGGTCCATTTCCCACTTACCGAGGGCCGAGGATTTTGAGAAGGAGTGATTATCGTGAATAAGATCATAGAATAATGAAATACCCTTAGTGGTATGGGTGGTGTTGGAATAAAAGTTCCAAGCTTTGGATGGAATGACAATGGTGGGCAGTGGATGTGCCCTCAGGAAGTGGGAAATGCGCATACATGAGAACCATAAGTCCCCTGGTAGGTCATAGTCAGACATAATCTTTTCCGTCATTTTAGGCATGTGGTCATTAAATAAGTCTTGTAAGTAGCAGATGTCATTAGCTTTAAGACGTGCAGTGTTTAGATACGGGATTTTAGCCTCTAGGAGTGCAATCGGGAATTTGTATACTACCTCCTTACGATCTTTAGGAGCTTGTGTCAAGAGAAATCTCCAGGTCTGGAGGGAAACCTGCAGTGTAGGGGGCAAGCCTCCAGGGTCCTATGGGTCCCAGATGTCCCCCATTAGGAATGTAGTGAGGTCATTTGTAGGGGCAAGAGTTTTTTCAATATCCACCCAAATTGGATAGTCTGATTGAGAAAACCAGTGCTTTAATTGGTCAAGTCTAGTAGCCCATAAGTAATCCTGTATGTCCACATAACCTGCTCCGCCTACTGATTTATGAGGTAAAAGGTTGTTGCGTGGGCATCTAGCTCTTTTTCCACCCCAAGTGTATTTCCAAATTGCTGTAGCAATGGATTTAATATAGTGTGCCGGTATGGGGATTGGTAGCGAACGAAAGATGTATAGTATTTGCGGTAATATGGACATCTTGAAGGCCGCTATTCTACCGAGCCACGAGATTTCACTTTTGCTCATGTTTTTGAGTTGTTGCTCAATTCTTACCAAGAGTGGTTTGAAGTTAATGTCCGCTAAGGAAGATGTGGTGTTGGATACTAGAATGCCTAAGTAGGTGATGTGTTTGTTGGTCCATGAGTATGGTAGGGAGCTTTGTAGTTCATGTTTGTCTCGCAGGTGAACTCCTAAATCTAGGATCTGGGATTTGGCGAAATTGACCTTATAGTAAGAAACTGCTCCAAATTCTGTGAGCGTTTTATGAGCCTGTGGGAGGGAATTCAGAGGGTCGGTCAGCAATAGAATGACGTCGTCTGCAAAAAGATTAATAACCTGTTTGTTTCGTCCTATCTGGAAGCCTTTAATGGCGTCATTTGTGCGCATTGATTCTGCTAGTGGTTCAATCATCAGATTGAATATGGTCGGGGAGAGAGGACACCCTTGGCGAGTGCCATTGGAGATATCGAACGGCTTGGATAGGAGCCCCGAGGTGTAGACTTGTGCCGAAGGGCAAGAGTAAAGGGCCAGTATCGCATTGAGTATTGATCCCTTAAAACCAAACTTGTCTAGAACAGCTTCCATATACTTCCAGTGCACCCGATCAAACGCCTTCTCTGCGTCTATAGATAGGAGCAGAGAAGGCGTTTTTGAGGTCCTGGCATAGTGAATAACGTTGACAATGCGTCTTGTGGCATCAGAGGTCTGCCTCCCCCTCACAAATCCCATCTGGTCTTTCGGTATTATAGTGGGAATTATATTCGATAATCTGTTAGCTAATAGTTTTGCGTAAATTTTAATGTCGGAATTTAGGAGGGAGATTGGTCTGATATTAGCTGGGGTGGTAGGTTCTTTGCCAGGTTTAGGCAGTGTTATGATGTGTGCTCTCAGCATTTCCTGGGGAAAGGATGAGGTTTCTCCGGCTTTGTTGAAGACTCTTAATAGATGCGGTGATAGTTGCTCTCTGAAGACCTTGTAGTATTCGTTCCCGAAACCATCAGGCCCTGGGGATTTACCGTTTGGCATTGAGGATGTAATTTTAGTAATTTCCTGAACCGTGAACGGTGCGTTAAGTTGTGAGATCTGCTCTACAGATAAGGATGGGAGGTTTATTTTCTGCAAAAAAGCCTGTATGTCGTTTGGGGTAGGTTGGGGTGTAGACGTGTCTGCATGCAGGTTATATAAAGCGCCATAAAAATCAGCAAATTGATCTGCAATAGCCTGGGGGTGCGATATCTTAACCTGAGTAGAGGGGTGGAATAGGTGTGCAATTTTGGTTCTTGTGCGAGCAGCTTTTATTCTGCTTGCCAGGTATTTCCCTGCCCTGTTGGCATTTGCGTAGGATTGGAGTTGTAGCCTTCTCAGGTGTTTGTCGTATTGGTACGTGAGAAGTTCTCTCAGGGTTTCCCTAAGTTCAGATAGGGTGGTTGCTATGGCTGGAGTGGGGAGTGATTTATTCTGGGTTTCTAGAGTGTGGATTGCGGTCAGTGTATTTTTAAGCTTGGTGTTGTATTTTTTTTTTTCTAATGACCCTAGCTGGATGAAAATACCTCTCATAAACGCTTTGTGAGAAATGGATCGGTGTCAGGAGTGTCGTTAGATCGGAAGTAATCTGTTAGGTGCTGAGATATTATAGGGGATAGTTTGGGTTCCTGAAGAAGCCTTACATTGCAGCGCCAGATAGGTGGTGAGGGGGAAGCACCCCCCGTGTTAAGAGACAGCGTAATCGCAGCATGGTCAGACCACCCGATATCATGTATCGTGGTGGACTGAACATGCTGAAGTAACCATTTATCAGTTATAAACATATCTATCCTAGAGTATGAACAATGTCTTGTAGAAAAAAAGGTATAATTGCGTTCATTCGCATGTAGACATCTCCATGCATCGAACAAGTCATGCGTGTGGAGTGTGTTTGATAGGGTGGATGGTCTTCTCGGGTCAGTAGTGGTGGTGTCCAGTTTTGGATCAGCTATCAGGTTAAAGTCACCTCCTATGATGAGACGGCCGTATAACATGGAGTTGATTTTCCTGAGGACTTGTTTAACAAATCGCAGCTGGTGCGTATTTGGTGCATAGAGTGTAACTATGGTGAATGGTTTAGCATCAAAGTCTCCAGTTACGATTATGAATCTACCACTATCGGCGATGAAAGAGTTCTTGAGCTGGAAGGAGACAGTGTCTTTAACAGCCACCATAACACCCCCTTTTTTGCCATCAGGTGTGCATGCCAAAAAAACATGCGGGTAGTTCCTGTTCGTGCACGTAGGGGTTTTGTGCTTCTGGAAGTGAGTCTCCTGAATGTGGAGTACATCCGCCTTGTGTTTGCGGGCCTCCTTCCACATTGAGAATCTTTTAGCGGGGTGGTTTAATCCCCTAACATTCAAGGATAGGAAGTTGAGGGCCATTTTTACAATGGGGATCTGAGTGTGTAGCGGGGTGTTTAGTGTACTCACTGAGGTGGTGGCTGTTCCGTCTTAGGTCCATCAACGCAGAATGTGCAGGAGCGAGCGTCGCTTTGCTGTCGGAAAGCAGGTCCTGGATCATGTATTCACTGTAGCTAAAATGAGAGTAAAGAAAAGAAAAAAGGATGCAAAAAATAACAAGGATGGGTTGCGAACGTGTAAAAAGGGATCTGATAACCGATCCGTGTGCAGTCATAGCTGCTGAACTTGTCTTCGGGGTGATAGGAGTCTAGTCATGAACTCCTTCAGCCAGAGAGATTTGGCATAATTTTGTGGAGATTTTATGAGCTACTCCCAGCCAGCTTCCTATTATTGCGTTTGTGTGATACCACCTGCCATTCTTCCTGGAGCTGTTGAGGTTGCGGTGAGAGGTGAACTGCCTGATCAGGGAGAATCCCCCAGTGTTGCAGGGTGGCGATGCCCTCCTCCAGAGTAGTGACTGATTTTGTAACCCCATTGTGCGTGATGATAAGGGTGGCGGGGTACTTCCACTTGTGTGGAATCTTGTGGTTCCTCAGGGCTTTTGTAATAGTGGCCAAATTGCGCCTCCTCTGGAGCGTGTATCTAGAGAGGTCTGGCAGGATTTGCAGATCCGCATATTGTGAGGGGACCGTGCCTTGTTTGCGTGCAGCTTGGAATATCTGTTCCTTCACATGAAAGAAGTGGATTCTTAACAAGGTGTCCCTTGGTGTGCCCTCCGGCAGGAAGGAGGGTTTGGGGATTCTATGGATCCTGTCTATAATTAAGTCCTGAGCAGTGAGGGCAGGCACCAGTGTGGAAAAAAGAGTTTGGGCGTATTGCAGGAGCTGAGGTGCAGGGACAGATTCAGGGATACCCCTCAGTTTAATATTATTGCGTCTGCTTCTGTCCTCAAGGTCCGAGACCTTGTCTTTCAGCCATGCGATATCCTCACCCTGTGCAGCATGTGCGTCCACCATTACATTGTATGTGGCAGAAAATTCCTCCATCTTGTGTTCAATCCTGTCTACTCTGGCCCCAATAGCTTGCACTTCCTTGTGGCATTGATTTATTCCTTTTACCATGTCAGTGTGCAGTGCAGATCTGAGGGATAGTAACATCTCCTTCAGCATGGTATCTGAGATGGGCCTGTCTGCTGTGGGGAAGTCTGCTATGGGGTCAGGAGTGTGAGGAGAGGCTGCGGCCCCGTGTCCCTGCTGCGCGCTTACCTCCATGTCCTGTGATTCTTGAGGCCTGACAGGGGAGTTAAGCCTGGGTTTTGATTTCGCTGGGCTCCGTGTGGAGGGGCTGGATGTCCCTGATGAGGAGGTGCTCTGGGGGTTGTTGTGCCCCTGTGTAGTGCGTGAGCCGCTACCTCCGTCCCTGAGGTGAGCGGCCTGGTCTGCAGAGCGCAGCGGTGGAGGCGGACCGCCGCCATTTTGCGTATGCCCGCGGGACTTTGCTGCAAAGAACTGGGCCATCTTCTGGGGTTGCGGCGCCGTTTTTCGCCGCTTAGTCATCCCCCGCTGTGTTCCGCCGTCTGCTAGTGCTGTTTGCTGGTGGAATTGAGGGCTGGTGAGCTCGGATGCTGATCGATCTCCCTGGCTGGCGAACGGAGCTCCCAAGCTAAGCGTCCATCTTAGGGCTCGGTCGCCACGCCCCCCCCACATCGGACACTTTTGACACATTTTTGGGACCATTCACATTTATACATCGATCAATGCTATAAAATTGCATTGATTACTGTGTAAATGTGACTGCCAGGGAAGTGGTTAACACTAAGGGGTGATCGAGGGGTTAAATGTGTATCCTGGGAGTGATTCTAACCGTGAGGGGAGGGGACTGACTGGGGGAGGTGACCGATCTGTGTCCCTATGTACAAGGGACACACCATCGTCTCCTCTCCTCTGACAGGACGTGGATCTGTGTGTTTACACACACAGATCCACGGTCCTGCTCAGTTACTGTTCAATCGCAGATGCCCAGCGGACATCGCGGCCACCGGGCGTGCGCATCGAGTCCCCAGTGACATGGCGGGCACACGCGGCCCCTAGTGGCCCAGGAAGCAATCACGTCATATGACGGCGGCCTAGAACGAGAGCTGCCTCATCTCGCCGTCATATGACAGTGGGCGGGCAGCTAGTGGTTAAAGCAATGCAGTGCTGTATCGCAAAAAGTGCTCTGGTCAGGAAGGGATACATTTTTCTGGGGCTGAAGTGGTTAAAGTTGTAATTTTTTGTCATTAATTTTTTTGAAAATGAGGAAATGAAAAAATATATATTTTATACAATTTTTTTTTTTTTAAATGTTTACATACTGTCATCAGTGCAGTACAGCGTCATAATTTCAATGCAGTACAGCGTAATAATATAACTGGTGTGGTGATCAGGGACAATGACTGGTGACAGTACAAAAAAAATATATATGTTATAATTTTTTTTCACTTTTTTTTTATTTTGTAGTAACATTCTACTTCTCCAGGAAAGTGATCAGGATTTATTTTTATTTTTTACATAATATGATTGCTGAATTACATTGCTATAAGCAAGCATTTTACTGAATGAAACTGAACCATCCAGCTTGTTTTTGTTGCGATTAGCTGTGATTGGTCAAAGATAATCACATGGTATAGATGGGTTGTGATTGGCCCTGTCTTCGCCATGTGATCAAATTGACCAATCACAGCTAGCAAAACAATTGTACACAATGAATGGCATAAAAGTAAGCCATCCACTGTGTACAACTGTCACGTGACCTGCTGTGATTTGTCACGGCAGTCACATGGTACCAGCAGCGAGCCGGTACTCTGATCAGTCATAGGCTGTGTCCCCATGGTGCTTCCTGACAGGACATCATATGATATCCAGTCAGGATGGGAAAGCCATCTCCCGACGGGGATTTGTCTATAGTCCGGGTGTGAAGTGGTTAAAGTGCATCTAAAGGCAGAAGGTTTTTTTACCTTAATGCTAGAGTTGAGCGGACACCTGGATGTTCGGGTTCGGCAGGTTCGGCCGAACTTCAGAAAAAAGTTCGGGTTCGGGACCGAACTTGACCCGAACTTGACCCCGAACACCGAACCCCATTGAAGTCAATGGGGACCCGAACGGCTATAATAAAGTGTCGGCTCCCGTCCCCCTTAATACAGAGAACAGTCATTGAAGTCATTTATTTTTAAAAAGTTAGTCATAAAAAGTGTTTGGGGACCTGGGTCCTGCCCCAGGGGACATGTATCATTGCAAAAAAAACTTTTAAAAACGGCCGTTTTTTCGGGAGCAGTGATTTTAATAATGATTAAAGTGAAACAATAAATGTGTAATATTCCTTTAAATTTCGTACCTGGGGGGTGTCTATAGTATGCATGTAAAGGGGCGCATGTTTCCAGTGCTTAGAACTGTCTCTGCAAAAAGTGTCATTTTTGCAGAAAAGAAAGCTATTTAAAATCACTCGCGGCTAATGTTAATTGTCGGCTCCCGTAATACAGAGAACAGTCATTCATTGAAAGCCATTCATAAAAAAAAAGTCATTGATAAAAAAAAAAAAAAAAAAAAAAAAAAAAAAAGCGTAGGGGTCCCCCCAAATTCAATAACCAGGCCCTTCAGGTCTGGGATGGATATTAAGGGGGATCCCAGCCAAAAAAAAAAAAAAAAAAATGCGTAGGGTCCCCCTCAAAATCCATACCAGACCCTTGAGGTCTGGGATGGATTTTAAGGGGAAACCCAGCCAAAAAAAAAAAAAAATGGCGTGAGGTCCCCCTCAAAATCCATACCAGACCCTTATCCGAGCACGCAACCTGGCAGGCCGCAGGAAAAGAGGGGGGGACGAGAGCGGCCCCCCCTCCCGCCTGAACCGTACCAGGCCACATGCCCTCAACATTGGGAGGATGCTTTGGGGGTCTAAGACCCCCAAAGCATCTTGTCCCCATGTTGATGAGGACAAGGGCCTCATCCCCACAACCGTGCCCGGTGGTTGTGGGGGTCTGCGGGCGGGGGGCTTATCGGAATCTGGAAGCCCCCTTTAACAAGGGGACCCCCAGATCCCGCCCCCCCCCCCTGTGTGAAATGGTAAGGGGGTACAAAAGTACCCCTACCATTTCACCAAAAAAGTGTCAAAAATGGTAAAAATGACAGGAGACGGTCTTTGACAATTCCTTTATTAAAATCTTCTTTCTTCTGGTCTTCCTTTCTACATCTTCTCCTTCCGGCATCTTCTTCTTCCATCTTCTTCTTCCTCCGATCCGCTTCTTCTTGGCCTTCTCGTCCAGCATCGGTGTCTCTTCTGGGCCGCTCCGCGCAATGGGAGGCTCCCGCTGGGTGAGGCTTCTCTTCGGTATCTTCTTCCACGGCGTCGGTCTCTGAGGCTTCTCTCCGGTATCTTCTTCCAGGGCGTCGGTCTCTTCTTGGGCCACTCCTCGCAATGGGAGGCTCCCGGTGTGTGAGGCTTCGCTTGGGCTGACAGTTCTTTTATAACGGAGGGCGGGGCCACCTGGTAACCCCGCCCCCCTCTGACGCATGGGAACGTCATGGGGACTTCCCTATGGCTTTCCCCGTGACGTGGGGAAAGCCATAGGGAACTCCCCATGACGTCCCCATGCGTCAGAGGGGGGCGGGGTTACCAGGTGGCCCCGCCCTCCGTTATAAAAGAACTGTCAGCCCAAGCGAAGCCTCACACACCGGGAGCCTCCCATTGCGAGGAGTGGCCCAAGAAGAGACCGACGCCCTGGAAGAAGATACCGGAGAGAAGCCTCAGAGACCGACGCCGTGGAAGAAGATACCGAAGAGAAGCCTCACCCAGCGGGAGCCTCCCATTGCGCGGAGCGGCCCAGAAGAGACACCGATGCTGGACGAGAAGGCCAAGAAGAAGCGGATCGGAGGAAGAAGAAGATGGAAGAAGAAGATGCCGGAAGGAGAAGAAGAAGAAGAAAGGAAGACAGAAGAAAGAAGAAGAAGATTTTAATAAAGGAATTGTCAAAGACCGTCTCCTGTCATTTTTACAATTTTTGACACTTTTTTGGTGAAATGGTAGGGGTACTTTTGTACCCCCTTACCATTTCACACAGGGGGGGGGGGGGGGGATCTGGGGGTCCCCTTGTTAAAGGGGGCTTCCAGATTCCGATAAGCCCCCCGCCCGCAGACCCCCACAACCACCGGGCACGGTTGTGGGGATGAGGCCCTTGTCCTCATCAACATGGGGACAAGGTGCTTTGGGGGTCTTAGACCCCCAAAGCATCCTCCCAATGTTGAGGGCATGTGGCCTGGTACGGTTCAGGCGGGAGGGGGGGCCTCTCTCGTCCCCCCCTCTTTTCCTGCGGCCTGCCAGGTTGCGTGCTCGGATAAGGGTCTGGTATGGATTTTGAGGGGGACCCACGCCATTTTTTTTTTTGGCTGGGTTTCCCCTTAAAATCCATCCCAGACCTCAAGGGTCTGGTATGGATTTTGAGGGGGACCCTACGCCATTTTTTTTTTTTTTTTTTTTGCTGGGGTCCCCCTTAATATCCATCCCAGACCTGAAGGGCCTGGTTATTGAATTTGGGGGGACCCCTACGCTTTTTTTTTTTTTTTTTT
Source organism: Lithobates sylvaticus (assembly GCA_028564925.1). Taxonomy (NCBI): domain Eukaryota; kingdom Metazoa; phylum Chordata; class Amphibia; order Anura; family Ranidae; genus Lithobates; species Lithobates sylvaticus. The sequence goes on along the minus strand of CM053029.1, from coordinate 567,495,021 downwards.
TATTTTTTTTCAATTACTTTTTTTTTATGAATGACTTTCAATGAATGACTGTTCTCTGTATTACGGGAGCCGACAATTCATATAGCCGCGAGTGATTTTAAATAGCTTTCTTTTCTGCAAAAATTACACTTTTTGCAGAGACAGTTCTAAGCACTGGAAACATGCGCCCCTTTACATGCATACTATAGACACCCCCCAGGTACGAAATTTAAAGGAATATTACACTTTTTTGTTTCAATTTAATCATTATTAAAATCACTGCTCCCGAAAAAACGGCCGTTTTTAAAAGTTTTTTTTTGCATTGATACATGTCCCCTGGGGCAGGACCCAGGTCCCCAAACACTTTTTATGACTAACTTTTTAAAAATAAATGACTTCAATGACTGTTCTCTGTATTAAAAGCACTCGCGGCTATATGAATATCAATTCATATAGCCGCGAGTGCTTTTAAAAGACATTTTAAAAAGCAACATTAAATCCCCGAACACCGGACCCGAACCCGAACATACAGTCAATTGTTCGGGTTCGGGTCCGGGACCCGAACACCCTAAAGTCCGGTACGGACCCGAACTTTACAGTTCAGGGTTCGCTCAACCCTAATATAAAAAAATAAAAATGTCCAGCGATGTCCATTCATCTTCTTCCATCACGCCACATACGATCCGAAAAAATAAAAGAAAAAAAACTCCATGGGAGGCTCCCCAAAGCACCCTCCCCATGTTAAGGGCATGTGGCCTGGTATGGTTCAGGAGGGGGGCTGCTCTCTCGTCCCCCCTCTTTTCCTGCGGCCTGCCAGGTTGCATACTCAGATAAGGCCCTGGTATAGATTTTGAGGGGACCCCCACGCCATTTTTTTTTTTTTTTGGTTTGGGTTCCGCTTAATATTCATAACAGACCTAAAGGGCCTGTTAATGGACTGGGGGGGACCCCATGCCATTTTTTTCAATGAGTTTTATCTATATTGCCGAGACGCGACAATTCATTACAGGAATCAGTTTTGAATGACTTTGTGGTACTGTTCTAAACACAGGAAAACTGCGCCACTTTACAGGCATACTATAGACACCCCCCAGGCATGATATTTAAAGGAATATTTCATTTTTATTGTTTCACATTAAGCATTAAAAAAAATCACTGCTCCCGAAAAAACTTCCGTTTTAAAAAAAAAAATTACATTGATACATGTCCCCTGGGGCAGGCCCAGGTCCCCAAACACTTTTTCTGACAATAACTTGCACATAAGCCTATAAAATTATCACTTTTGATTTTTCAAGTTCATGTCCCATAGACTTTAACGGTGTTCGTGTGTTTTTACGAATTTTTTGCCTGCCCCGGGGGGTTGTATGTCTCATCCTTACTCATTAGTGTACTCAACGGAATAGGAAATAATTGCCTTCTCCTCCATTGTGCTAGAAATCCTGTCTGGAAGTGTTTTAGATGCCAGTGAGACCATGGGATTAGAGGTATACATGAGGACATCATGCCTACGAGGCTCAGGCACTGTGAGGCTGTTAGATGAGACCTCCGCATGGTCTTGGCCATTCTTTGAATGATGCCCCTCATCTTTGGCTGAGGTAATGCTACTGTGCCCTGGCATGTATTGAACATTGCACCTAAATAAATCATGTGCTGCGTTGGTACTAGCTGGCTCTTTTAGTGATTTACCAACCATCCTAGCTCCAATAGTGACTGCAGAAGTATGTCTCTGTGAGCTTTAAGCTGATTCGAGTAGTATGATAGCAAGAGGATATCGTCCATATAGTGGTAAATCCTTAATCCCTTCTCTCTCAGAGGGACCAGGACAGATATCAGTAGTTTTGTGAATACCCGAGGGGAGGTGCATAGGTTAAAGGGCAGAGCCTAGAATTGCAGGTGGACAAGACCCACCGCAAACTTAGGTACTTATGGAAAGACGGTAGAATAAGAATACGAAGGTAAGCATCCTGCAGATCTATTGATATTAACCAATCTCCTGGTTGTATGGCTTGGATGATTGTTTGCAGCGATTCCATTTTGAAACTCTCGAGATGGATGTATCTGTTGAGCCTTTTCAAATCTATTACCGGACTCCAACTGCCTGTTTTCTTCTGTACCAGGAAGAGGATGGAATGTAAATTATTCTGATGGGGGTACAGGTACTGCTGCCCCTTGATACTGTAGTGACCTTATAAACTGGTTTAAGGCCAGTGCTTTCTGTGGGGAGGCCGGTGTCTCTGTTCCTTTGAAGCATGTGTAAGGAGGCTGATGAGAAAAGGTCCAAAAGTGACCGTACTGACTGTTGACAGGACCCATAGGTTCTAGCATCTGACAGCCCAGACTGGGAAAAAATACTTTAAAGGGTCGCGACTGCCTGAAGTCTCTGGAATTTGATTGTCAAACGCTAGACAAATAGGCTCTTGTTCTCCAGACCTTACTATTCTGGGGAAGCAAGCCAGATTTGCCCCCTGTTACTCAGGAAATAGCTTTATTGAGTTTTTTGCCAAACAAGGATTTGCCATCAAATGGAATCTTGCACCAATTTTGCTTTGATGCCAGATCAGCTGTCCAATATTTTAGCCATAAAGCTCATTTTGCCATAACTGAATGCAGCATTGAGTTGGCCGAACAGCGAATCGTGTCAATCGCTGCTTCCCCAACAAAATCTGCCGCCAACTTAAATTCCTCCAGAGCTTTGATTCTCTTTGAGTCGTTCTTGGTGCAGAGCTGTCTCGACATTTTACGTCCATGACCTGGTAGCGTTAGAAACAGATGTTACTGCAATGCTGACGTACAAGCCGCCTCTGCAGCCAGATAGCTCCTTTTGAGATCTAGATCAATTTGCCTATCCAGGGGGTCCTTGAATGATGTTGAATCCTCCATCAGTAAGGTTACGTTTTTTGCTAGACGAACCACTGCCACATCAACCACAGGCATTGAACCTTTAAAGACTGTATATCCGTATCTGCTAATGGATACAATTTGATCAAACGGGCTAGGGAAAACTTGTCTGTTTTGCTCCTCTATAATCTCTCTGATTTCCCCCATTAATGGGAAGACAATCTGCTTTCTCTTAAGAAACAGAAAATAAGTTTTAGATTTTTGAGGTGGTTCTTCCGGATCCTCCAAGGCAATAGCATTCTTCACCGCCTGGATAAATGGCTGTACCAGGTAAAAACTGAAACCGGATGGTTCAGAGTGTTCTGAAAACTCCTCAGAAAGATCTTCCGGTGGTGAATGTCTAGCTGTCCTTCCTGATGCAAGTAGAGGAGTACTGACAGCTGAGGGCCACAGGGTACTGGGGTCTAGGTCTTGCATTTGAGCAGCTTGTGGAACAGGATGAGTGGGGATTATACCCGCCAGTTCTGAAAAGGAGTCTTTCATGGTCTGCTTAAGTAGTTTAACAACCTGCTGGCTTTCCAGTTCCCGGTTGGCTGCATAGTCCCTGAGACAGTGCTTACAGACTAATTTATCAGGGAGTGGTACAGCGCCACATGCCCAGCACTTTTTTCTTGATGCCTGAGGTGGGGGCGAGGGAGAGAGCGACGATGTCTCCGAGACGCTGACCTCCTTGAAGACCTATGGTGTGATAAACGTGAGCTCCGCTCTGGACTGTCGTCGTTGTCATGGCGTCTTGAAGATTTTCTGGATTGCTTTGAGGGAACAGGGCTGAAACAAACAAAGTTTGTTCATCAGTGGCACCCTTTTTTTTATAATTACATACAGATGGTCTTATACCTATTGGACACAGGAGGATCTTGGCTTTGTGACGAATGGCTCATAGTGAAATGGCAGGAGGATCAGCTGCAAGAAGATAGAGTGAGAGTGAAGATTTTTTAGAGAACTTTTAGGAGAAGAAAAACGGTACCGCAGTCTCAGCGGTGGAAGAAGACTGCATACCTGCTTGTTGATATGATTGGACCTGTAGGGCACCACTGACTATCAAATGCAGGCCTGAGCCCAAATGGAGCCAAACTTTTTTAAAAGCCAAGGGTGGGTGGGTTAATTGATATGTCCGCCCCGTCTGGCACCATCAACTGACCCACAGTCATGCGCATTAACAGCAGCAGAGGCCCTTGCCTGAGTCATATATTGGCTCTGTATTCCAGGGCCGTGCATGCGCACTGTCCCCGGAACATGCCCTGCTGCATCAGAGCATCTATACATGCCCCCCGACATCAGGGAGCATGTAGCCGCCCCTCTCCCTCCCCGCTGCTCACAGAGCGAGCGGGGAGCAAAAACTGGAAGTCCGCCAGTCACAGCCAAGGCTCCAAGATAGCACAACCTCAAAAAACGAAGGGTGGGGGCTACTATCCCTCGAAATTCCCCCCTTTCTAAAAGAAAAGCGAAACCCGAGCTGCACCGACCAAGTCGCACATGCATGGTTCAGAAATAAAAAGTCTTAAAGGGGAAATTTTTTTATTTTTTTTTGAACAAAGAAGAAGTCTAACCTGCCCAGGGATGCAAGGAAGCTGATCCTCCTGCTTTATCTACCAGCATTCATCATTTTTGATACACCAGCAGACTGCGTTCCTGAGGTTCCCAGTCTAATCAGCACTAATAGCGACCCAAGAACAGGGACTGCGCACGGGAGAGGCTGAATCTGGCGGAGGTATGGACGTACTTCTACTCTTCACCTGCTCAAGAGGTATGAGAAAAAAAATTAGGAAAAAAAGGAGAATGTTGGGAGAGGGACTGTGTCTTTAATTTATACTTTTCACAGTCGAGGCAGAGCTCTATCACAGGTATGCTGCCATGGAGGCACCAGGAAATATGTTTCCTTATATTTGTGACATACTGTTTATTAGGGACCATTTCACATAATATAGGTCATATTTTAAACTTTGTGGTCTTTGAAATACAATTTCACTTGAATGAGCAGCTACATTCACTGATATTGTCCTACGCATGATTGTAGGAAAACTTCTAAAAAAATAAAAAAATTTAATAAAAAATTAGGGAACTGTTGTTAAGCACAGGTGCAGTTACTCGGCCCTGGAAAGCTCCATGGTAGATTTAGTAGCACATCCCTGATCATGAAGGTGACCTGAATTCCTGCAGATTTCAGTTTATCCAATTTTCTTTTTTTTTTTTACTCTGCACGTGTTCTGTTTTACTCAGTATATAAAACACAGACAGCAGACAGCCTGCCAAAATTCACTTACATATACATCACTCAGCAAATTATTTTCCAGCACATAGATTAATATCCAGTATATATAGATACACACACACATATATATATATATATATATATATATATATATATATATATATATATATATATATATATATATATATATATATATATATATATATATATATATATATATATATACACATATATATATATACATATATATATATATATATATATATATATATAAAGTTATGCTTTCAATATTTAATTAACCCTTCTAGATTAACCCTTCTAGATAGGTGCTAGGATTAGTTACATTTATTTCTGCCTCAGCTGCATTTCATCATTAGGCAAATTTAGTTCTGGCCCTCTGTAGTCAGTTTAGCTGTGTTTGATTGTTCTGGTCTGTTATGTGTTTCAGTTGCAGGATTGACTGCTTCCCCCTGGTTGTCCGGAAATGTTCTGGAAGTTAGTGGGCAGGAACACTCTAATCAGCAGTTGAATATTTGTGCATCCCTGGCCAATCCCTGGGGAGAGGTGTGCAGATGGTGACTGGGAGTCTGTATAAATACTCTGAGACTTGGAGCAGTCAGTTTTTTCCCTTAAATGAAGATAACAGTCTGGGGGGGGGGTGGGGCAATTGTCCCAATTCTGACATGTGCCTGCAGGCTATTGAGGCCTCGGTGGGTTTTTTCCTGGGCATTCCCCAGGCTTTGTTGTTATTGAGGCCTCGGTGGAGCCTATTCTGCTGAGAGCTTGCTGTCATCTGATGATTTAGTCTGATATCATGGGGAGAAAATGTCTGGAAGATATTGGAAGGAGGCAACCAATTATTTAAGGAAATTAATGAGTACAGAGTGGTGTGAGAAATCCTAGAAACTGTGTGCTGCTGCTATCCCTCTTATGCTAGAGTCAGAGTGTTAAAAGAGGATATCATGACTGGTGTCTTGTAAAGCTCAGTCTATTTAATTCTTAGTGAAGGGACTTTTTCATATTTTTAATCACTTCAGCCCCAGAAGATTTGGCTGCTCAATGACCAGGCCATTTTTTGCGATACGGCACTTCGTCACTTTAACTGACAATTGCGTGGTCATGCAACATTGTACCCAAACAAAATTGAAGTCCTTTTTTTCCCCACAAATACGATGTTGCCGGCCAGAGCTGTGTACTGGGACCACTGCGGGGGCTTCAATCTAAGGTAAGTATTTCATAGTGAGCTAGTATGCTATGCATATTAGCTCATTATGCCTTTGTCTTGCAGATTTTTTTTTTGTGAGTTTAAAACCACATTAACCATTACCATCTTTTAGCTGTAGAGGCAGCAGCTGGGCATGTTTACATGCTGAGGCTGCAATTATACCCCCTGTTGCTTTCAGCAGGTATGGCACACACCGACTGTGACCCATTCAAGTGAAAAGCGGCACACTGCAAGCAGCCCACAACTGTGTGCAGCAAGGAGTTCCGATACAACGTCTCCTCACCACCTCTCAAATGCTCTCTGCATGCGCAAGAGTGACGTGTGACTTTTCACACTGGGGCGGTGCGCTTGTGGGACGTTAGTAAAACAGCATCATTGGGACGGTTGGGGGCGCTGTATTTAATGCTCCTAAGCTGCCCCTGCCCATTGAAATGAATGGGCAGCGCTTCCAAAGCATCTTAAAAGCGCATCGGAAGTGCCGCAACAGGGGCATTTTTAACCCCTTCTTCGGCTGCTAGCGGGGGGCCGCTAGAGGCCAAAAAGCGCCATTAAAATTAGCGGCACTTTAGCGCTAACGCACGGGCAGCCCCAGTGTGAAAGTAGCCTAAGAAAAGCTGATCTAATGATTGGCTTCTGTCTTACAGGAATACATTGAAATGTAGCCAGTCCCTGCTGAACTGGACAAATCTCAATCTGTGTGTACCCAGCTTTGCTTTCTCCAGCAGGCTTCCTTCACTGCTGTGACTTGTCCCCTTCAGCTTCTATGTAAATTACAGGCTGAGATCACACTTCAACCTCCCCATCATACCATATGGTATGAGATAATGTCAAGGCTTTGGGTGAAGAAAGAGAGTTTGGAATCAGGTAAGTGAAAGAGGATATCTCCCCCCCCCCCCCCCCACACTGCATGGATAGACTTTCACTTTCCTGAAGTTGGGGCTGTATTATAAAATCACATTCCTTGCGGTTTATGCTAACATTTTTTGATAGGTTAAGAATTACTGGGACTTCTGAGGTGCTACATTTATTCCACATATATACACTATATCTTATTAAAAAATAATGATTTTAACCACTTTCAGACCGGACCATTTTGCTGGCTTAAGACCAGACCACTTTTTCCGATTCGGCACTGTGTCACTTTAACTGACAATTGCGTGATCATGCAGCGTGGCTCCCAAACAAAATTGACGTCCTTTTTTTCCCACAAATAAAACTTTCTTTTGGTGGTATTTGATCGCCCCTGCGGTTTTTATTTTTTGCGCTATAAACAGAAAAATAGCTACAATTTTGAAAAAAACACATTCTTTTTTACTTTTTGCTATAATAAAAATCCCCCAAAAATATATAAAAATGTATTTTCTCAGTTTAGGCCGATACGTATTCTTCTACATATTTTTGTTTAAAAAATCGCAATAAGCGATTATTGATGGGTCTGCGCAGAAGATATAGCGTTTACAAAATAGGGGATAGTTTTATAGCATTTTTATTAATAATTTTTTTTCTTACTAGTAATGGCGGCGATCAGCGATTTTTATTGTGACTGTGACATTATGGCAGACACATCGGACATTTCTGACACATTTTTGGGACCATTGTCATTTATACAGCAATCAGTGCTATTTAAATGCACTGATTCCTGTGTAAATGACACTGGCAGTGAAGGGGTTAACCACTAGGTGGCAGTGTAGGGGTTATATGTTCCTAGAGGCATGTTTCTAACTGTGGGGGGGGGGGGGGGGGCTGTCAGCTAGTGAATGCTGATCTCTGCTCCAATCACAGGGAGCAGAGATCGGCATCACTAGTTGCTAGGCAGAACGGGGAGATGCTGTTTATTTCTGCATCTCCCCATTCAGCCTTCCCGTGAGACGATTGTGGGTATCCCCGCGGCGATCGAGTCCGCGGGACCCACGACCGGCCTCACGGGGGCCCCGACCGGCGCGAGCTGGCGGCGCGCGCTCGTTGGCACGGCGGCATCTTAAAGGGGACGTACCTGTACGCCCTTATGCCTGTCCGTGCCATTCTGTCGACGTACATCGTTGTGCACCGGTCGGGAAGTGGTTAAAAAGATATAATGTGAACGTTGAATACATCTATGTAACAGAAGACCCAGTAATTCCTACCCTATTTAAGAAAGTTATTTTCTTTCAGTAAATCGCCCCTGCAAGGTGCAGGGCAGGTTTACAGCACAGCATTGTATAGAAGGTAGAGATGGTCAGGACTAACATGTGAAGAAGATGCTGGCTGCCATCCACCCTCTGAGATCTTCACTCTGCCCTAGGGATAGCGGTGCTGTGTGCTGGGCAGGAAGCATGATCGGAGCTGTACTGATCTCTTCCTGCTCCATCCACCTGTACTGGAGCTGTGAAAGCCCTGAAACAAAGCATAATATGGGGTGGCTTCTGGTAACACTAGCTTCTGTGAAGACTGCAGCCACCAGCTGTGTAGTAAGCAGTCAGGAGTTATCCCATGCTGCCTCTAAAGTCCCGGCTACTGCATCTCTGATAGCAGGCGGCGGAGTGATATTCAGCTGTCAGGGATGCTGTAGCCGGAATTACAGAGACAGTATCGGAAAATATGTCTGCCTAACTTCATACTCCACAGCCAGTGGCTGCAGTTCTCCCAGGAATTTGGCATCCAACTGAAAGATAGTCCCACTGGCACCACTACAAGTAAGCAGGGGTGCCGAAATGGAATTATCACAAGCACATTCTGACCCTGGGGTGTGCCTGGGCATTAGCGTGTACCCATGCACACCCGGCACACACTGTGTGCCTGTCTATGTCTACAGGAGAAAGTTTAGTGTCTTCAAATTGTTACTAAGGGTTACTGCAGTATCCTGCAATTATCCACTACCTATCCAAGTTAGAGCTTTCATTAAAGCATCAAAAGCATACCTCTAGACTGGTTACTGATTCTGGTTATAGGCGTCCATGCTGAAAAGGAGGGTGCTCTTTTTACACTAGTTTATCAAGCTGCTCAATTGACTCAATTATGTGTGGATTATTCTAGAAGGGAAAGGTCTGTTTGGGTCTCTATGGAAAGACAGGCAGTAGGCCCATTTACCCTGGACTACCTTTTTTTTTATCAAATCATTTTGTATTAAGTTTTTCACATTTTACAACGAAAAAATAAATAATCACTTATGACATTACCATCACATTGCCCCACCCGACATTTGTGTAGGAAAGTAGCATCTGGAACTCACACATGTGTCCAAGTATATTTGTTACTTTACTCCTGTTATTCATAAGTTTGACTTTGTTTGACATGTATCACCTTATGGCTAACAATGTTTATCACTTGTTTATTCTTCTGATAAAGCATAATAAACATTATTGAATTTTTTATTTATTTTTTAAAGAAGAAAAAAAAAAATTTCCCCCTCTATCTGCGTTCGTCAGACCCTATTTCAATTCCCTCCTTTGCATTATTCTTAAGTGTTATCTATTTTATATATATTCATTTCCCTCCAGTAATAGATTTCTTACCTAATGTCCCTCATCATTTATATGCTCATCTGATTTCTCAGCCAGATTAGAAACTAACCACCGATGCTAGATCTTTTCAAATTTCTTAGGACATCTCCTATGTTTATGGGTCAGTTCCTTTCGTCTTAGATTAAGATTAATTGCTTTATTCCAATGATCTGTCATTGGTGGATAGATTGATATCCATTTTTGCAATATAAGTTTGCGTGCCATGTACATAGTTATCAGCCACATCACTTGCACTTCAACTGGGGGAGTATCTTCTGGCATAACCCCTAGCAATGCTATTTTTGGGTCAGGCAGTGATTGTGTGGAGCACAAGGAGTTCAAAATATTGAATCGAAACTCCCAGTAGCGGTGCAATTTGGGGCATCGCCACAACATATGTATAAGTGTACCAGTACCATTAATGCATCTTGGGCAGCCAAAGCTACCTTCTTGTGAGTTGATTCTTGTTATCATTTTAATAGAAGAATATATCTTTCCCATAAGTCCCTGTTTAGCTCATCTAGTAGTTACTGCCATAGCTAAAATTGATGAGGGATTATATTTTAATATAAAAGTCTTTGCTTGGGTCTGCAAGGGATGCCATAACTGTAGATATTAAAAAAATTATTTATAATGCGGCGTACACACGCTCGGACTTTCCCGCAGGATTGTCTGCCGGATCTAGTCCAGCGGACAAACCGCCGGACTTCCCAGTAGAAGTCCGCCCGTACTTTTCCGGCGGACAATCCGCCGGAGTTTTGGCGAAAGTCCGCAGGACTTTCGAAATGAACGGACTTGCCCACACACGGAGGAAAGTCAGTTAATTTAGAACGTGACTCCAGGTAGACGGGACTAGCGAAGGCAGTGAATGCCGCTGTGCTAGCCCCGTCACCTGGTATGGATTTAAAGGGGAATCCCTACACCGAAAAAACGGCGTGGGGATCCCCCCCAAATCCATCTCAGACCCTTATCCGAGCACGCAGCCCGGCCGGTCAGGAAAGGGGGTGGGGACGAGCGAGCGCCCCCCTCCTGAGCCGTACCAGGCTGCATGCCCTCAACATTGGGGGTGCCCTGGGGAAAGGGGGGCCCTGCGGCCCCCCCACCCCAAAGCACCTTGTCCCCATAATGATTAGGACAAGGGACTCTTCCCGACAACACTGGCCGTTGGTTGTCGGGGTCTGCGGGCGGGGGGCTTATCGGAATCCGGGAGCCCCCTTTAATAAGGGGGCCCCCAGATCCCGGCCCCCCACCCTATGGGAATGAGTATGGGGTATGATGTACCCCTACCCATTCACCTAAGGAAAAAAGTGTAAATAAAAAAAAAAACGACACAATTTTTTAAAATATTTTATTGCACAGCTCCGGGGGTCTCCTTCCGTCTTGGGGGGTCTTCTCGCCGGACTCCTCCGCTATCTTCTGCTCTTTTACCTAGCTCTTTCACTAGCGAAGGAGCCCGGCTTTCTTCTTCGTCGCCGCCGTCGTCTGGGGATCTTTTTCCGACTTCGGGGGTCTTCGGGGGTCTATTCTGTTCTTGCCGGTGTCACCGCCGCCTTCTACTTTTGGTTGTTGCTCTTCTTTCTTCGTCCGATGTTGACACGACGCTCTCTCTGGCCGTAATTGCTCAGACATGTGGTGCTGTGACTTATATAGGGACAAGGGGCGGGTCACATGCTCATGTCACATGGTGACCCCGCCCCCATATGATGTCACAGTCCCAGCATCCTCCGGTCACCTGGTATGGATTTAGCACACAAACGGCGGGATTGTTCGCCGGACTGCCGAGTCCAGCGGACAATTTTAAGTCTGAACTTAAAACTTAGTCCGCCGTGTGTCCGCTCGTGTGTACACGGCCTTAGACAAATTATATTTTTGTCTGCCAATTTATCAAATAATTGCAAAACATCATTGTCATAGAGTTCGCTAAGAAACAGAATACCTGCCTTTTCCATAACTCAAAATTTTTACGTTCTGCCACTTCTGGCAGTTGTAGATTATTCCATATTGGCATGTATTGTGTATAACCTTTAAAGTGAGTTTCTTGTTGAACAGTGGTCCAAGCCCCTTTGTATCAAATAGAATGTAGGATATCTATGTTTGTTAAAAAATTGGTAAGAAACTATTGACTGCATTAGTGGGTCTATCGGCAATTAAGAAATTATAATTTGTGGTATAGGATCCTCACGATCTATAGTGTTTCATCCATTTAATTGCTTAAGTTGGGATGCCAGATAATAAAACCCGGCATTAGGGACAGTCAAACCTCCTTCATCCTTAGACAGCTGCAAAGTTTCCAGGCTAATCCGAGGATGTTTATATCCACATATAAGATCTCTAAACAGAGTATCTATTTGTTTGAAGAATTTTCGTGGTAACCATATAGGGCAGTTATGTAACAAATATAATAATTGTGCCATCCAAATCATCTTTATCAAACTGGCTGTACCTATTATTCAACAAATAGAGTGAAAGCCGAAAATACCCGCCCTTATGGCTCACCCCTCCGCGCTATATAGATATGTATCTCTTAAATATGGATAAAATTTATAAATATATAGATATAAACGTATTAATATATAAATAAAAAAATAAATTATAAATATATGTAGTCCACCACTTCTGGTAATACCAGCTGCTTAAAATTGTGAAAACATGTAAATACGGCAATATTATGAAAAAGTAGTCCTTTGAGCACAGTCTCTATATTATTGCAGCAGCGCTTTTGTCCTTATTTGGATTATAATGGGTGATAATAAGGACAAAAGCGCTGCTGCAATAATATAGAGACTGTGTTCAAAGGACTACTGTACCTATTATTGTCAAAGATAATTTACTCCAGATTTTCAACACTTCCGCAAACCACTTAATTATTGGGGTTCAATTCCCCTCCACATATGTACCCACTTGTGATGTAATATGTACCCCAGATATTTAAATGTAGAGACTACAGCAATCTGAGAAGCAGAAATTGTCAGATTGGTCACCAAGGGGTCCACTGTTAAAAGTACTGACTTATCACAATTTATCTTAAAGCCTGAAAAGGAGCCATATGTATTGATTAAAGACATTACTGCCTTCAGTGAAGACAAGGTATCTCCCAGAAAATGAAGTTTATCATCAGCATATCAAGTGATTTTGTCCTCTCCCGTGGATCTACAAAACCCAATAATATTGAACTACCTAAAGTGCAAACCTGCAAAAGCATTGGCTATATGGGATAGAGTATGGAATAAAAATTTTAATTTCATAATTTTACCCATTGGCACTCCTTTTCAACAATCCAGACTTCCTCCACTCCCCGGCTTAGACCCAAAAGCTTTTCGATGGTGACTAAACAAGGGATTGTACAGGATAGGTTATTTCTTCATTCCTAGGGGGCTGTTTACTTTACAGCACTGTTGAAACAACTTGAAAATGCCTCAGTCAGAAACCTTTTGGGCATTTTGAATGTATATCTGATTTGAGCAAACATAAAAGTCCTCACTAGATGGCATCTGATTCCTCATCATCATTTGAAACTCAACCTGAATTCTTCACCTCTCTGTTTTAGGGGATGCCATCCCCAAGACTCTATGTACCATACATGGTGGAATCCTCATGGTAGAGCTGTTACCTTATTGAGACGAGTTACTGGAGGCTCGATACTACAATCCCCATGCATTGCTGTCTTTTGAACAAGCCACTTGCAAAGGCTTCCTGTGCTGCCCAAAGATTGGTCTTTTTTATTCTCTTGGCAGCTGAATTAACTATATTTTGAAAAAATACTTCAGTTTACATACAGTGGTGTGAAAAAGTGTTTGCCCCCTTCCTCATTTCCTGTTCCTTTGCATGTTTGTCACACTTAAGTGTTTCGGAACATCAAACCAATTTAAACAATAGTCAAGGACAACACAAGTAAACACAAAATGCAATTTGTAAATGAAGGTGTTTATTATTAAAGGTGAAAAAAAATCCAAACCATCATGGCCCTGTGTGAAAAAGTGATTGCCCCCCTAAACCTAATAACTGGTTGGGCCACCCTTAGCAGCAACAACTGCAACCAAGCGTTTGCGATAACGTGCAATGAGGCTTTTACAGCGTCCTGGAGGAATTTTGGCCCACTCATCTTTGCAGAATTGTCCTAATTCAGTTACATTAGAGGGTTTTCGAGCATGAACGGCCTTTTTAAGGTCATACCACAACATCTCAATAGGATTCAGGTCTGGACTTTGGCTAGGCCACTCCAAAGTCTTCATTTTGTTTTTCTTCAGCCATTCGGTGGTGGACTTGCTGGTGTGTTTAGGATCATTGTCCTGCTGCAGAACCCAAGTTTGTTTCAGCTTGAGTACACGAACAGATGGTCGGACATTCTCCTTCAGGATCTCTTGGTAGACAGCAGAATTCATAGTTCCTTTTATCACGGCAAGTCTTCCAGGTCCTGAAGCAGCAAAACAGCCCCAGACCATCACACTACCACCACCATATTTTACTGTTGGTATAATGTTCTTTTTCTGAAATGCAGTGTTCCTTCTACGCCAGATATACTTGGACACACACCTTCCAAAGAGTTCCACTTTTGTCTCATCGGTCCACAGAATGTTGTCCCAAAAGTCTTGGGGATCATCAAGATGTGTTGTGGAGAAATTGAGACGAGCTTTGATGTTCTTTTTGCTCAGCAGTGGTTTTCTCCTTGGAACTCTGCCATGCAGGCCATTTTTGCCCAGTCTTTTCCTGATGGTGGAGGCATGAACGCTGACCTTAACTGAGGCAAGTGAGGCCTGCAGTTCCTTGGACGTTGTTGTGGGGTCTTTTGTGACCTCTTGGATGAGTCGTCGCTGCGCTCTTGGGGTAATTTTGGGCGGCCGGCCACTCCTGGGAAGGTTCACCACTGTTCCATGTCTTCGCCATTTGTGGATAATGGCTCTCACTGTGGTTCGCTGGATTCCCAAAGCTTTGGAAATGGCTTTATAACCCTTCCCAGACTGATAGATCTCAATTATTTTCTTTCTCAATTGTTCCTGAATTTCTTTGGGTCTCGGCATGATGTGTAGCTTTGTCAAGCAGCTCCTATTTAAGTGATGCCTTGATCAGGAACTAAGTACTCACCGAGGCCAAGATGCCGAGAGCGGTTGCCCTTGCGACTCAGCGCCTACCGCCCCTGAAGATGGTACAGGGGACAGTTGGCACCAAGAGGCACAAGCCACCTGTTGGGTGGTGGCTAGGCGTGGATCCAGGTGTAGTTGGGGTATAGTTGGGGTATACTGGAAGACTGGCGGAGGCTCCAACACTGATGGGTAAACAGGCAGCAGGCTGAGGATCAAACACAAGGTTAATCAGGCACAAGCAGAAGGTCAACACAGAAGGGCAAGTCCAGATAGAATGGTCAGGTATAAGCAAGAGGTCAAGGCAGGCTGAGGGTCAAGTACTGCATAAGCAGGAGTGGAAGTCCGGTATGCAGGCCGAGGGTCAAACACAGGAGAGAGGTGGTGATCCGGGTAAACAAGCCAAGGGTCAAGGTTGGAGAAGGTAACGAGGTCAAGACAATCCGGGTCGGCAACGGGTAGGCAAGTAGATACAGCAGGCACAGGTACAAGGAACAAGGGAACAGCTGAGAGACGAACCAGCATCTGTTTGGGTCCAGGGGCCTCTCTTTTATAGGCCGGCTGGAGGTCACATGGGACGTGCACTAGCGCGCATGCGCGCGCGCCGTTCAGCTGGGCCGCGCACGTTCGTGCGCCGCCACATCGTTCCTCTGACTCCTACTGTGCGCCGCAGCGCCGGACCCATGCGCCTGCGCACTGGGGCGCGCGGCGGACCAGGTCCCTGACAGTGCCCCCCCCCGAGGGGCGGACTCCGGACGCCCAGGCTATCCATTAGTTCAGGATGCTCCTGCTGGAAAATCTTAATTAGCCTTGGTGCATGGAAATTTCCCGATGGCTCCCAGGAATTATCCTCCGATGGGTACCCCTTCCATTTCACTAGATACTGTAGCTGACGACCCACCTTCCTGCACCCTAGAAGTGATTCCACCTCGAATTCTTCCATACCATCGATTGTGACAGGTGGTGGCGGAGGTTCCTCTCTGTTTGGGAAGGGACTTGGAACCAAAGGTCTCAGTAAAGATGCATGGAAAACAGGATGTAGCTTGTATGTTTTTGGTAGCGAAAGCTCAAAGGCCACAGGATTCACTGCCTTTTTGACCTCAAATGGCCCAATGAATTTGGGGCCCAGTTTCCGTGAGGGGCAAGAGAGCCTGAGATGAGCCGTTGACAACCACACTTTTTCTCCAATTTTGAAATGGGGGTTCTCCCTCCTTCCTCTATTGTGGTATCTTTCGTACCCTTCTTGAGCCTGTTGCATGGTCTCCTGGAGTTTTCGGAAGTTGGTTTGAATGGCCTCTAGACGCTCTTGTACCGCAGGAACTGGTGATTCAGGAATCGAGTTTGGCAGAAATGATGGGTGGAAGCCACAGTTTGCCCAGAAAGGAGTTTGGTTGGTAGCTGAGTGGGAAGAATTATTGTATGCGAACTCCGCGTACGCCAGCAAGGAGGACCAATCATCTTGAGCAGAGGAGCAGAAGCATCGTAAATACTGCTCGAGCGTTTGGTTGGTACGCTCTGTTTGGCCATTACTTTGTGGGTGGTAGGCTGAAGAAAGACAGATCTTGATTCCTAAGGTCTTGCAGAGTGCCTTCCAAAACTTTGAGGTGAATTGGGAACCTCTGTCAGAGACAATGCTCCTGGGGACCCCATGGAGTCTGACGACCTCTTTGGTAAAGATGTTGGCAGTCTCGAGAGCAGAGGGAGTACCAACCATGGGCAAGAAGTGGGCCATTTTGGACAGTCGATCAACCACTACCAGTATGGTAGAAAATCCTTCTGAGGGGGGTAGTTCCACAATAAAATCCATTGAAATGTCTGCCCATGGACGTTCCAGGATGGGTAATGGCCTCAATAACCCCCAGGGCTTGGTTTTTTGACCCTTGTTTCGTTGGCATGGGACACAGGAAGAGATGTAAGTACGGCAGTCCTGCCTCCAGCCTGGCCACCAAAAGGTGCGAGAGATGAGTTGGGCCGTCTTCCGGTTCCCGAAGTGACCTGCCAGTTTGTGGTCATGGAGAGTCTTCAAGACCAAAGGTCTTACTTCTAGGGGTACAAAAATTTTATTCCGAGACCAGAATAGGTCTTCACGTTTCTCTAGAGTAGACACAATGGGGTCCTGACAATGAGCTGAGGCAGTGAGGAGAGAGGTAGACAGATCTGCCGGAGTAAGAAGCAGAAAATTTTGGGGAGCCAAAATGGTACTTGGTTCCGACATTTGAGAAGATTCCGGAGAGATTCGGGAGAGGGCATCTGCTTTGCCATTCTTTGACCCCGGCCGATAGGAAATATGAAAGGTAAATCTAGAAAAAAAAAGTGCCCAGCGAGCTTGCCGAGGCCTCAACCGTTTGGCGGTACGTAAATATTCGAGGTTCTTATGATCAGTAAAAATAGTAATTGGATGAGTTGCCCCCTCCAGAAGGTACCTCCATTCTTCCAAGGCGGCCTTAATGGCTAATAACTCGCGATCACCAACATCATAATTTCTTTCGGATGGGCTCAATTTCCGGGAGGCAAAGGCCACTGGGTGAAGGAGGGCTTTTGGCCCGTGGCGTTGTGACAGGATGGCACCTGTGGCAGATTCCGAGGCGTCAACCTCCAGTACAAAGGGAAGTAGAGGATCCGGGTGTCGTAGAATAGGAGCAGAGGTGAAGAGGGTCTTTAGTTTGGTGAAGGCATCCTGGGCTTCCTGGGACCATTGAAAACGGCCATGTTGTTGGGTTAGGCGGGTGATGGGAGCAACGATAGAGGAGAACCCGATGATGAACCTCCGATAAAAATTAGCAAACCCAATGAAACGTTGGACGGCCTTTTTGTCCTTGGGAGCTGACCATTCTATCACCGCCTTGACCTTTTGGGGATCCATTGCAGTGCCTTCGGTAGAGATGATGAACCCCAAGAACTGTACAGAAGTTTTCTCAAATTCACATTTTTCGGCCTTAAGATATAGTTGATGGGCTCTAAGGATGGCAAGTACTCTCCTAACGTGACTCCGATGCATTTCCAAGGTGGCTGAAAAAATAAGGATATCGTCCAGGTATACAACCAAGAAGTCGTCCAGGTGCTCCCTAAAGATGTCATTCACCAGATGTTGGAAGGTAGCTGGAGCATTACACAGGCCAAAGGGCATCACCAAATACTCATAATGGCCAAACCTGGACCTGAAGGCTGTTTTCCACTCGTCACCTGCGCGGATCCTGACAAGATTATAAGCGCCCCTTAAATCAAGCTTGGAAAAAACTTTGGCCGATCGGAAACGTTGGAGGAGCTCGGGAATTAGAGGTAGTGGGTACCGGTTCTTCTCCGTGATTTTATTAAGCTCCCTATAGTCGATGCAAGGTCGGAGTGACCCATCTTTTTTCCCCACAAAAAAAATGCCAGCCCCAGCCGGGGAGGTAGAGGGCCGAATGAAGCCTTTTTCAAGGTTTTCGTCAATGTAGGCTTTCAACGATTTTAACTCAGTTTCAGATAACGGGAATATGCGCCCGAAAGGAATCTCGGAGCCAGACAAAAGCTCAATGGGGCAGTCATAAGCCCGGTGAGGTGGTAGATGGTCGGCCTTCTTTTTGTCAAACACATCCCTGAAGTCTTGATAGGCAGGCGGAATGTGCTGGAGGTTTTCTGGTGCCGAGATGACTGCCAGATGACAGCTCGGAGCCGGGGAGATGCAATGTTGATGACAGTAGGGAGAAGAGAAGGAGACCTCCTTTCGGTCCCAATGGATCTGGGGATCATGGGCCTGTAACCAAGGGAGTCCCAGGATGATGGGAAACATCGGGGAAGAAATCAAATCAAAACGTAGCAGTTCCTGGTGGCCGGAGTCTGTAGTGGTGAGGATAGGTGGGGTCTCCTGGACTACTGGTCCTGAGTGTGGAAGGGACCCGTCAGCCAAGTGGACCAGTAAGGGTCTTTCTTTATTTAGACAAGGGATGTGCCATTCGTTGGCGATGGAAATGTCCAGAAAACAACTGCAGGCGCCTGAATCAATTACGGCCGGGAGCCGAATCTTCTTTCCCGCCAGCTGTAGGGAGACAGAAAGAGTCACGTAAGCCTGGACAAGGTTAATGGTTTGACAGTTGCGAGTGGTTTGAGATGGCAACTTACTGGGCCGGATGGGGCAGTTCAGTAGGTAGTGCCCGGAACCCCCGCAGTAGAGGCACAGGTTAGACCTGCGTCTGCGTTGCCTTTCTTCCTGAGAAAGCCGAGGGCGAACTAGGCCAAGTTGCATGGGCTCCCCCTCCGGAGCCGGCGTACCTGGAGAAAAGGAGGAGGCAGGGTATGTAGGCGGTGCCCTAGGGGGTACCCATACTGGTCGGGGATTCTGTAGGCGCTCGGAACGCCGTTCCCGCATGCGTCGGTCCAACTTGGTGGCCAGTTGGATTAACTCCTCCAGGGTTGTGGGGGTCTCCACCCGAGCTAACTCATCCTTCAGGGTTTCGTTCAGCCCCAATCGATATTGATAACGGAGGGCTGCCTCGTTCCAGGTAGTGTCGGCTGACCATTTGCGAAACTCTGCCGTGTAGTCTTCCACTAGCCTTTTGCCCTGGGAGAGAGTATGTAGTGTGGCTTCGGCAGTGGCAGAACGCTGAGGGTCATCATAAAGTTGGCCCATTGTTTCAAAGAAAGAGTCCACAGTGTTTAGCAGGGGGTTCCTCTGCTCCATGAGACCGTGGGCCCAGGTCTGGGGTTCCTCTGATAGCAGTGACATGACAAATCCCACTTTTACAATCTCTGAAGAGAAAGTTCGGGGCTGTAAGGCAAGGTACAAGGTGCAGGCATTCTTGAAAGACCTGAACTTCCTGCGATCGCCTGAAAATCGCTCAGGTACTGGGACCTTGGGTTCGGGTACAGCCATCATCATGGCAGGTGGCGCTTGGGCCTGCGGTGCAGAACTTCCACTGGCTGATCCAGGAGCTGGGCTTGACGGAAGAGAGGCCGTTGCCAACTGTTGAAGACGGCTGTCCACTTGTACATAGCCTTCTTGCAGCTTTTGTACAGCTTCCATGAGGGCAGATACCTGTTGGCATAGCATCTCCAGAGGAGATCCCGCTCTGTTGGCCTCTGTCATGGCTGGTTCGTACTATCAGGAACTAAGTACTCACCGAGGCCAAGATGCCGAGAGCGGTTGCCCTTGCGACTCAGCGCCTACCGCCCCTGAAGATGGTACAGGGGACAGTTGGCACCAAGAGGCACAAGCCACCTGTTGGGTGGTGGCTAGGCGTGGATCCAGGTGTAGTTGGGGTATACTGGAAGACTGGCGGAGGCTCCAACACTGATGGGTACACAGGCAGCAGGCTGAGGATCAAACACAAGGTTAATCAGGCACAAGCAGAAGGTCAACACAGAAGGGCAAGTCCAGATAGAATGGTCAGGTATAAGCAAGAGGTCAAGGCAGGCTGAGGGTCAAGTACTGCATAAGCAGGAGTGGAAGTCCGGTATGCAGGCCGAGGGTCAAACACAGGAGAGAGGTGGTGATCCGGGTAAACAAGCCAAGGGTCAAGGTTGGAGAAGGTAACGAGGTCAAGACAATCCGGGTCGGCAACGGGTAGGCAAGTAGATACAGCAGGCACAGGTACAAGGAACAAGGGAACAGCTGAGAGACGAACCAGCGTCTGTTTGGGTCCAGGGGCCTCTCTTTTATAGGCCGGCTGGAGGTCACATGGGACGTGCACTAGCGCGCATGCGCGCGCGCCGTTCAGCTGGGCCGCGCACGTTCGTGCGCCGCCACATCGTTCCTCTGACTCCTACTGTGCGCCGCAGCGCCGGACCCATGCGCCTGCGCACTGGGGCGCGCGGCGGACCAGGTCCCTGACTGGAACCCAAATTCTTCCACCCCAAAGTTTCAGTTTGGTCTATGTAACTTTTATTTTCCACTGTGTGTTTAGTTAGATATTAGGGTATGTTTTTTTCCAGGCGTGATCTTCGTAGCCAAGCTACTAACTCCTACTGATACATTGCTGCTACCAGTTCTGCAATTGCTGCATAAAATGGAATTAGTCTCAAAAGTGTTCTACTTTTTCACCACTAAGTGGTGATCAAGTGATAGGGTTTTACTTCCTCTTTATACCTCTTTATACCTCTGCAAAGTAAAAGCATATTAGGCTAGTATGCATAACATACTAGCCCATTATGTGCCACTTACTTGCAAATGAAGCCCACGATGTCCTCGATGTCCCCGCTGGTGGCCACGTCCATCTTCGCCCCTCTTCCTTCCAGGGTCGTGGACTCCGGCTCTGTGCCTGGCATGCGCATGTGCATGGCAGCCGACAGTCACGACATGGGCCCTATAGAAACGTGCCATTTTTTTAGTGCTCATGCGCCGATGACGTCGGCGCAAGTGTATATGGTTAGGAGATATTTCCAGTACCTACAGGTAAGCCTTATTATAGGCTTAACTGTAGGTAATAGTGGTGTGTAAGGGTTTACAACCACTTTATAAACTCACATCATGAAAAAAATACAGGGTTATCATTGGTTAATTGATTGATTGAGCTTAAGGAGACCTTGCACTAACAAGCAATATCTGTTGATACGTCAGGGTCCCCTACCCATTAATAAACCACAGCATTAAAGTAAAAAATGTATCTCAAAGTAACTAAAATTTCACAAAAAATATGCTCCAGTACAATGCAGGAATGTCTTCTCGGGAGATTTGACATGTGCATGGACTATGGCAGTACATTTTGTCATCTTAACGTAAGTTAACATATCCTTTTGGGGGAAATGATCAGCTTGCTTGCAGGCAGGTACAGTCTATATTCTCCAACTTCAGCAGCATTGCAGGGAAAGGGAAAGTCAATAGGAGCATGGTCCTTCTATGGTTTTCCTGGGTGACTGGGGGAGCCTTCCACCCCATGGATGCTGCCACCCCATGTTACTCTAGTAGCCATCTTTGGTAAGGCAGAGCCTATTTAAGGCCCTGTCTCCCAGGCTTGGCACGCATCTGGGTAGTGTAGGCTCAGGTCACCCATCTGACAGGGACAGTAATTAGCATCAGAGAGAGGTTCTAGACAAGTAGGGCAAGGATAGGGACACACCATCATTCCTAGAAATCTCCCCATTTGAGTACAGACTGGCCAGGCCGCATTCCATTCCCTCAAGATAGACGCTGTTGGCACATCTGAGACCTGCTCCGCTACATACTGCTGTTACCCGCCGTGACTGTTCCCGGTCAGGTGCCTTCCTGTAAGGTTTTTGTGAATTACTGGATTCTGCATTAATACAAGTTATGTTCTTCGCACCGGACTCTCTGTGTTTAATGCCGCCACACCACGATGCACCTCCCCACATGCTCAATCACTCCTCCAGGTGTAGTTCTACTGCTGGCTGCTCATCACAGCATGGGGCAACCGGACATGCCTGGGGACATTCATGCACTTTTTTTCAGATAGACAAGTTTCACAATGGCTATTAACCTCCCTGGCGGTTTTCCTGAGTCTGGCTTAGGGTGAGATTTTAGTACCAAAAGCGGTATTCCCAAGCTCGGGATCGCATCGCAGGATCCATGTAGATGTTACTTACATTGTCCCCTGGATCCTGCGAGGTCTCCCTGCTGTGATCTGTGAGCCGCCGTGTCTCACTCGATTCACAGTGCCGAGCTCCATTCCCTGTGAGCGGGGACGGAGTTCAGCGCCAAATTCAAAAAGTAAAAAACACAGTATAGATATAGTTTACTGTAATCTTACAGATTACAGTACTGTATCGAATTATTACACATCCCCTTTGTCCCTAGTGGTTTTTCCAGTCTCTTGCATGCAGTGTTATATTATAAATACTATTCTTTATGCCAGGAAACTGGAGATTGTCCATAGCAACCAAAAAATGTCCCTTTACATCAAAAGTGCTTTTAGACCAGCTAGAAGACAGTGATAATAAATTAGAATCACTTGCAGAATTGAGCGATAGTGATTTGTGGGGAAATTTATCATCAAACACTAAAAGTAATGACAGCGACAATTCTGCAACTGAGCAAATTTCAGTGTTTTTGATTTGATTACATTATTGAATAATTTGTATTATTATTATTTGTTATTATTTATTATATTTTATTTATTTATATATATATATATATATATATATATATATATATATATATATATATGTATAATATTATATTATAATTTATGATTTCGTATTTCAAACTTTACCATACCCGGGATGTCTATTAGACTCTTGTTTGGACAGATTTAAGTGAATTATTTCTAAGAATTACAGGCCTACAATATAAAATGCCAAATTTCCATGCAAAATAATGGTACCGCTTTCAGCACCTAAAATCTGAAATAATCAAATCGCCAGGGTGGTTAAATAGAGAAAGCATTTTTTAAACATTTTAATCATGGCTGCTGTTCTTATTTCAGAGGAGCAAGGCGTTAGCTCTTTTTTTTTTAAGGCATGCCTCAGTTAAGTGAGAAAGGACATAAGAAGAACATTGTTTGTTACATTGTTTTACAATATATACACACTCACACAGTATATTACATGTGACCTCGCATATAGATTTTGATGTTTATGGTAGTGGAATTAGTCAATAGGCTTTCCTTTTAAATATAAACCTTAGGTGATGGAAAACTGAATATGAATCAATATTTTATATTTATGCAGTAAATATATAATAAAAACAAAGAATTCTGATTAATATTCTGTGGCTATGTTGCATCTGGACTATAAGGCGAATCATGGGACAAGTTTGTCAGGAAATGTTTAATCTACTTTGGCATCAAAGAACCTACTAGCGGGAATCATCTTACACTAGTGACATTATCTGAGGCCTATCACTGTAACTGTCTTGTGCTGTCAATACATAATTTAATAGCAGGGACAAAGGGGTTTCTTAACAAATGCCAGCTATTATAAGTTCATTCATGCCTTCATTCCATCAATTCTAAGAATAAAAATAAATTCTGGCCTTATCAGGAATTGGAATGTGTTTTTCTATCTGCTAATATTAATTGGTTTAAAGATTACCATATATTAACAATTACAACTTCTCTCTGAGAAACTATTATGATAAACCAGATCACATACAAGGATAAGATATGGCTTGGTAATGTTCACATACAATTGGATCATTGTCAGCCATAGAAATCTAATATTTTGATGATCTGTGGATTGACTTTTATTAAGGCCTTGTGCCAACAGATGCTGGATGTTGAAGTGTATCCAACATTTGTGCTCAGATGTGCTTCACATTGATTGATTAAAGAGGAGTTCCACCCCAAAGTGGAACTTCTACTTTTAATACTCCTCGCCTCCTGACGTGCCAATTGTTATAGTTTTGATAGGTACCCAGCTCCCACTTCCTGGTCTGGTCGCGACGTGTCCCAGAAGATTGCCTGGCCACTGACAGAGCGCATCACAGCTTTGCGCATGCGCAGTGCACGCCCGGCTGTGAAGCCGCAAGCTGTCACAGCCAGGCACCCAGACTTACAATGCTGGTGCCACGGAGAGGAGCGAGGCAGCGGGCGGCCGCATCGCTGGACCATGGGACATGTGAGTGTCTGTTTATTAAAAGTCAGTAGCTATACTTTCTGTAGCTGCTGACTTTTAATAAACTTAACAACCAGTGGAACTCCGCTTTAAGATTTCACAACCATTATTAGTCCTCCAGAAAGTTCCACAGCAAAAAAATCTCTATATTCAGCTTTTCTTAAAATGTGAACATCAGTGCAACATTTTCCTCTCTCTCAACTGTGTTCTCTGCGTCTTCTTTACCCCACTCAAGTGGACGCTTAACTTACTAGAGGGACCTTCTATTTCAAAAGGTCAGTATAGAAGGTCCATCAAGTAAGGTGAGAGTCCATCTGAGTGGGGTCATGGAGGTATAGAGAGCACAGTGGAGAGAGGAAAAAAAGGTGCACTAAAGTTCACCATCAGGGAAGATGTGGGATGGTAGGAGATGGTAGAAAGAGCTGAAGAGAGATTTTTTTTTTGCTGTGGAACTTTTGGAGCACTGTTAATGGTTGTGGAACCTTAATCAATCAGCATGATGCACTTTTGAGCACAAGAAAACTTTGTGTGTCACTAAACCCACATCATAAAAAAAATCAATAAATGGTGTATTACATGCTGTTCATACTCACTCACTATGAGATTTGTTTACTGTATTCTACAAAAAACCTGGTTGATCCTGCTGCTCTCTATATCCACCTTCTCTTCATGTACCTAATTCAGTTAGGGATTTTGCAGCTGTGGTGGTAGCTCTGCACATGCTCTATGTTCAGTGAGTTCTTATCACCTACCTGGTAGCAGAGCATGACATGACGAGGAAGGTCTCTCTTACACCTATGACTCGGGGCCCTTGATAGTGGGAACAGATGGTGCAGGAGTGCAGAGTGGCAGAAGTGCCTATAGGTTTTGCCAGTAGCAGAGCAGGTATTCATGCCAGGCAGGAGAGGTCATTAGTAGTCTTCAGTAAAGCAGGCGAGCTGGTAGACGGCTGGAGGATGGCAGACTAAAGCAGGCTGGTACTGGCGGCAGCAGGCAGGTGAGGCATGCACTTGTAGCAGACTGTAGAACGTGTCAGGTAAGACAGGTCATTAACTGGCAGGATGGATCAGGCAATAGCGTGGTCTGGGTACAAGCCGGGTCAGGAGCCAATCGGTGGAATAGAAGCAAATAGAGCAGACAGAAGTATAGGTCCAGGACAATCCGGGGTCAGTGCAGGCGGAGTTCAGAGAGTGCTCAGACAAGCTGGGTTAGCAACTGGAATCAGGATACAAGATAACAGGAACACAGAATGCAGGGAATGCAGGGAAGTCTGAAAGACAAGGCAGCACTGATCCTGAGCACTGGCCAAGTTTAAATAGCCCATTTGGCACCAACATCTGTCACAGGTGCACTAGGGTTGCCACCTCATCCCTTTAAACCCAAACACATATGAATTACACAGGTTCTGAGGCTAATTTAATGCAGATACGGCATCAATGGAGTTTAATTGCCTCCTTAATCGGCCAGAGAACCTGTGTAATTAATATGTGTTTAGTTTTAAAGGAATGAGGTGGCAACCCTAAGGTGCACACATGCGCCAGCAGGCACATGGCTTGTGTGCGTGCGAGTATGTGAATGCGTATATGCATTAGCCAGTACCCAATTCTTGCGAGCATGAAAGAGAACGTGCTTTAGCCTGTGCACAGAAGGCCTGTCCTCACAGTTTCTAAGTATTTCCTCCTTATAACATCTGAGCTGCCCATGTGACTACAGAGTAACACATGTGGGCGTATACACAGTGGTAAATGACAGCCCACTCCTTCCCTCCTCCTCCATGCCCACTAACCAGCTAAACACAATGGGAACAGGATATTACACGTAGATTGATGGAGGCTTCACCTTCCTGTTATTCTAAGTTCTAAGACATACGCCGGAGGGCAAAAGGGTGAACCGCTCCAGGTGCTGTACTGAAGAAAACGCCCTCCTCAAAGTGGAAGCCAGGTGCAAAGGAAGGGGTGTGACACAGCCTGTGACTGGTAGAAATCTATCCGCACCATTTAATTGCTAAAAACAGAGGGGAACAGTCACGATGTACGCCGCGGTCGCTCGCGCGCTAACCCCGCCAATTAAAGGGGACACACCTGTAGGCCCATTTGCCCACCGCTGCCATTGTGCCGATGTATATCGGCGTGCAGCGGTCAGCAAGTGGTTAATTAAGCATCACAATTTTTATTGGTTGAAAGTATAAGTACATTATAGGATAGGGCAGTGATGGCGAACATTGGCACCCCAGATGTTTTGGAACTACATTTCCCAAGTTGAGCATCATGGGACATATAGTTCCAAAACATCTGGGGTGCCAAGGTTAGCCATCACTGGGATAGGGAGTAATTCAAGCATATGAATTGTTTCTATAAATTGAGGACATATGAGTTTTGTATAAAGATTTATTTTAATGATATGCATTAATTCGTTGTGGAAGCCCTACACTACTTTTACTGACTGTCAATTATACTGCAATATAGTGATTGCACAGGTGTATTTAGGCACCCATCAAAGATATTATTATAAGAATAAGAGCAGCACAGGTGTACCCATTTTCTTTTTTCATTTTATATAAATGATGTCACATGCATCCCTGCCCTTTTGCTGTACGTACAATTGCAGAGTGGGGAATGCCCTAGGTGCAGCTGACAGCTTCCCACAAGTTCTGTCGATTTCGTTTTCAGGAGTAATTCGGTAAACAATATAGATCAGGAATTCTGACTTCACTCTGAGGTTTTGATTTGCATGCTTGTTAATGTTATTTTTTCTCAGAGTCAGCTGATAGTGGGCTATTGTTCGCTAACAGCTGATGGGACAGACCCCCACCAGGCTCAGGAAGGATCCTGACAATATTGTCAGGATCTACACAGATGCATAATTGACAGGTGGCTCAGCCTTTCAGAACCCATTCAGAGCTGTTCAATTGCTGAGCTAGATTGAGTGTGCAAAAAAAAAGACTGCCAACATCCCAAATATGCATAAATATGAGCACAATTGTGCAAAAAACGCCTAGGGGACTTTATAGGCAGCATATGGACAATAAAGTTAAACGACAAAATGCCTCTTTTTATTGGAAAATACAATATATATCCATTTGCAGGAATATAGTGAGCAGGGTAGGCAGCTACAGAAGATGAATGCCAAAATAAAGATTACAACTAATGCCACGTACACGCGGTGGGAATTCTCGTCGGAAAAAGCTCTGATGGTTTTCCCGTCTGGTTTTCAAACTGTCTTGCCTACACACGGTCACACCAAATTCCGACGGTCAGTAACACAGCGGCATAAAACACGTTCGACAGCACTATAAAAGGGAAGTTTAATGCTTCCGAGCATGCGTCGAATTGTTTCCGAGCATGCGTCGGAATTTTGCGTGTCGGAATTGCATACACACGATCGGAAAATCCGATAGAAAGGTTTTCCGTTGGAAAAATTGAGAACAGGTTCTCAATCCAAAGTCCGTCGGAAATTCCGACAGAAAAAGACCGATGGGCATACACACGGTCAGAAAATCCGTTGAAAAGCTCCCATCGGACTGTTTCCATCGGAAATTCCGACCGTGTGTACGCGGCATTAGATCTCTGACAAGGGTGGGGTGATAGCAGTCTCCGGCTATGGATTGGAACATCAGCTGGCCCAGTTAGATAAACTTTTGACTGTTTCAGTTTAAAGACAGATTTTACCCCATGCCGTGTTAATCACAACCATGCCTAAAAACAGAATGTAGGCCGAGCCTAATATAACTTCTCTTTTCCTTACATTGATTGATATCTGGCTTGGATCAGACAACTTAGACTTCAGAGAAATTTTTTAAGTTCGATCATCCCATATGCCATACCATATGACTTTTTAAGAAGCAATTGTGCCTTTCACAATGGATTGAAAAGGAGATATTACATATTTTGCCAAGATTATGCTATAGCTGGAAAGTTTCCACTTGCCATAATGTGTCATGTCAAAGCATCTGATTGCAGAACCAAATAACTGAAGAAACAAACACAGTGATTGTATAGAAGAGTATAACAGAGGAGAATAATAGGGGCTATCAGTGAAAAATTATGACAATTGTCCTCATTTTAGCAGCACATGCATACCCGGAATATCTATATCTTCCTACTTCCCGTTCCAATACATGTCGTCAGAGCCTGCCATTTATTGACCTATAATTGGAAATAATGGATTGCTTTTGTACACGTGGCTCCATTTGTACGTCAAATCCTGTGCATTATCATAAATGTTCAAAAGTACATTAAAGTCAACATCTACAGAAAATGTTTGAAGGCAAACTTAAATATTATCCAGGCAATGGAGAATATATATAAATATAATTACCTACCAGGTCACTCAGGTAATGTGTAAATTATAACTTGTAACCTGTAAAATCCTCATAATAATAATAAAAGAATAATAATAAAAATATGCAAAACAAGCAAATATATTTCCCCAGGACATACTCATAATATAACTGACTACAGGGTGCAGATCAGCTGGGAGTAAAGATGGACAAAAAGTTAGAGGGGTTTTTAAACTAGGCGACGGGGGGAGGGCCCAGAGGTAGAGATAGTCAGCGGAGAACATATTCCAGAGGGTAGTATTGGGGGCATTAGTGGTAGGTTGACTAAAGCACATAAACCCAAGGTAAGTATAGGATAAGTATAGTAACAAGTCCTAGTTGCAATCTCGGAAATCCCAATAAGAGGATAATATGCAACCAGTCTAAGCTACATGGCATGTTCACCAATGCCAGGAGCCTGGCGGACAAGATGGGTGAACTAGAGATACTGTTGTACGAGGAGGATTTTGTGGGAATTTCAGAGACCTGGTTCAACAGCTCTCATGATTGGCTAGCAACCATTCAAGGGTATTCCCTTTATCACAGGGATAGAGAGGTTATATATCAAGAATAATGTACAAGTGAATGTGAGAGATGACATCACTAAGGGAGCTAGGGAGGAGGTGGAATCATAGTTACATAGTTAGTAAGTAAGGTTGAATAAAGACACCAGTCCATCCAGTTCAAGTGTGCGTGTCTACAATTGTCCCTATCCCTGTACATTGTGTCTCATTAAGATGCTCATCTAGTATTATTATTTATTTAAAGTACCCAATTTACGCAGCGCTCTACACATACATCACACACTCACATCGGTCCCTACCCTCAAGGAACCCACAATCCAAGGTCCCCAACTCACATTCATATACTAGGGCCAATTTTGGACAGAAACAGACATTAACCTACCAGCATGTCTTTGGAGTGTGGCAGGAAACCAGAGTACACGGAGGAAACCCATGCAGGCACAGGGAGAACATGAAAACTCCAGGCAGGTGGTGTTGTGGTTGGGATTTGAACCAGCAACCGTTTTTACTGCTGGGGGAGAGTGCTACCCACTACACCACTGTGCCACCAATCCTTATGAGTAGAGCTCCAAAGGGATGAAGCTAAGGGGAAAATAATACTGGGAGTATGCTATAGGCACCCTAACCTGAGGGAGGGTTTATTTTCGCAAATACCACAGGGTCTAAAAAATCTGTAGCACCTTCTTGTTATTCTATAAGTCCTATGCTTTCAGAAAATATATTTTTTTGGGAGTCTTTGACAAATTCTGAAAGCTGTGAGAGAAAAATGAAAACCTTCAGATTTTTAAAGAAATTTGGATATTTACATTTTTGCGTACGTTCGATTTTCACCATTTTGCAAAAAGGCGCAATTGAAAAATTACAAATATTTGTTATTTATCAACACAATACAGGTTAAGCTTTTATATTTAGTAGGAATTTTGTAAGATTCACTGTTTTTATCTGATAATAATGGTTTTAGTGTATTTTGTGGAAATATATTGGTTTGATAAACATTTGAGCAAGTACCGCGGGGTCTAAAAAATCAGTAGCACCTTCTTTTTATTCTATTGATCATGTGCTTTCAGAAAATATATGGTTTTGGGGGTCTTTTACAAACTCTGAAAGCTATAAGTAAAAAATAAAAAAGCAAAGGAAAAATTGCAAAAATGGTCTGGCCACATAGAGGGTATAAAATGGAGCACAGGTCCTGCCCTGTGAGCAATTTCAAATAAAGTTGCACGATTTTAAAGCCACATTTTTCGTACTCTCATAAGCAGTTACAACAGACTTTTTTTTCTTCTTTTGGAATAAAAGTTTTGAATGCATAAATAAAGGTGGATCATTGTAAGCACCCCTGTCGGTGGTAAATGGTTTGTCTCATCCATGTAAACTGATGCATTCTGCTGGAGAACTTGTGCTTTTAAAAATCAACAGGCTGGCTGGATAACCAGATGAAAACAGAAGAATGAAAGCCTAAAAAAGAAAACAAATGCAGCCATCACTTGTAAGAATCATTAAGCTACAATATAATAAATGCATGCTTTTGGGATTAATACTGCTTTAACAATTTGTTTTAGGGTATAAGAATTTTGATTAAACTTCTGGCAGATTTTCCAGGTTCTAATCTAGAATAAATCATAAATAATTATATGCTAAAAATGTAATTTCAGTGATAGAGTTATTTTTAAAAATTGGTTTAAATGTAAATCATTTACCTAAATACATAGATATTTACATCCTCTCAAATCAACATGAATTACATAAATCAACTTCTCTTCTGTAATCAGTCAATTGAGACTTTTTTTTATTAAAAATAATAAAGGAAAGAAGTAAGCAAGTGAGGTGAGAGGTGATAACAGCATTGAGGCAGATGGTGAGTCTGTCATTATACGTTTCTCTAAAATTGTGTTTGCTGTAATTCACAGAAACTGGAGCAAACAAGAGCTTTCCAAAAAGTAGAATTCAACATGGGGAGCTCTTGAAGGTAAGCGTGGGATGCATTATATATTATAAAGCAGAACTGTAAATGTTGCAAAATAAATAAACAGATACATTTAAAAATATATAAAACAGTAACTAATTTACTGTTAGAAGATGGAAGATGAAAGATTTTCTGTTAAAATAAGATATATATTACTAAACCAATGGCTTAAAGCGGAGGTCTGCCACCCCCATGAAAAATGAAAACTCAGCAGCTACAAATACTGCAGCTGCTGACTTTTAATATATGGACACTTACCTGTCCAGGGAGCCCACAATGTTGGGTGCAGCCGCCGCCATTCCTGGAAAGGGAACCCGGCAGTAAAGCCTTTCCTACTGTGCATGTGTGAAGCTTGCTGCACTTTGTAATTGGCCCAGCGGCGGAGGAAGGAGGAAGGGGGCTGAACTTCCGAGAGATGGCCCTGCAAAAAATAAATAAATAATAATATTAATAATAATATAGCATATACAATTTGTACACAAGTCATGTTTTAAATTAGTGTTTTATAAAATTACCTTTCCTTTTCTGTAGCTGTTGTACTTTTCTGTAAAATCCAATGCAATATGGCAAGAGAACAATTTGGAAGAGTTCTATACACCAACCTCCCATAAGACCTACCATCACAAATGGATGACTTACTTTGCATGGTGTGACAATCAAAGTTTTCACTCCAGGAAGTACTCTCCATTGGTCAAATTTTTGTACAGGTTGCCTTTCATTTGATCCCTCCTTTACAACCTCCTGTAACTTTGTGGGAATTAAGTTTGACTCCGTCAACACTTCTGATTGAGTTTTGAACCCATTAGGGATATTCTCCTTTCCCACTCTCACGGTTTCAGTACCCGGTGCCATTAACTCTATGAGGTGTGTGTCTGTTTTAACAGTCTTTTCCTGTAATAAACTGTATTTGGTCATAGACAAGGTAATTTTAGTAGTATTTTTGGCTTTTCAACCTCATCCACACCATTGTTTTTTTTTTAATCTGTCTGACCCCAGTACATCAAAAGTAAGTTTGCCTTCACTATCTGGATGTGGTTTGTGCTGTGCAGGTGTAGCAGCCTCGTAGATAGGTGCTGGGATTAGGCACATTTTGTTTTACCTTACTGTTACCAGTGTAGCTGTGTTAATTGTTTTTGTTTGTTCTATGTTCCAATAGTTGGAGGATTGATTGCTTTCCCCTGATTAATCCAGAAGGCTGTGGAAATTAGTGGGTAGGGGGAGTCTACTCAGCAACCAAATACTCATACAGCCCTGGCCAATCCATGGGGAAGGGTTGCTCAGATGGTACATAAAACTACTGTATAAATTATATACTGTATAAATACTCTGAGACACAAAGCATCCAGGTCTTTCCTTAAAAGGAAATCACAGCATGAAGGGGGGCTGCTTGCCCCCTTAGGCCATCCTGCCATCTGCCTGCGGGATTCTCTGAAGTCTACAAAAAGCTGACTGAGGGACTGTCATCTGAAGATCTAGTCTGCTATCACAAGGAGGCAACCGACTTTCTAAGGACATTTGTGACTACAGACTGGAGAGGTCCAAGAGACTTTGGGCTGAGGCCATCACTCGGATGTTAGAGTTAGCTGTGTGTGTAAAGGGGACATATTGTTCAGTGTTCTAAACTTAAACTATTTAATTCCCAATGAATGAAAGGGCTTTGCAATTGGTATTGCAGAATCTTGGCTTCATTCTTCACATGACTGGGCTATTAATATTCCTGGCTATGCTCGATTTCGGAGAGACAGGGTAAAAATGAAAGGTGGTGGTGTCTGGATCTATGTGAGAAGTATCTCAAAGTGAGTGTGAAAGAGGACCTAGATGATGGAGAGTGTGATGAGACTGAAGCATTATGGGTGGAACTGCACATGGTTGTGCATACTACAAAGGTTATCATTGGAGTTTGTTATAGACCTCCCAGTGTTAATGAGAAGGTGAAGACTGTCTTGCACAGATAGAAAGGGCTGCAAGGGCTGGGATGGTGATAATATTAGGGGATTTTAACTACCTAGAAATTGACTGCAATAATGGCACTGCAGGAACAATTAAACAATTAAAGGGCAAACATAAATCTATCACAATTTTATGGTACAGTTCATAGAGGCCCCAACTAGAAATTATGCTCTTCTGGACCTGGCAATCTCAAATCATACAGAGCTTATTACTGATGTTCATATAACAGAATATCTGGGTAGCAGTGACCATAAAAGGATTTCATTTAATGTTAGCTGTAAACAACAAGCTCTTACTGGAAAGATAAAAATTATAACTTTAACCACTTCAGTGACATTGCGGCAGACAGATCGGACACTTTTAGTACTATTTTCGGACCATGGGCATTTATACAGCGATCAGTGCTATAAAAATGCACTGATTACTGTGTAAATGTCACTAGCAGGGAAGGGGTTAAACACTAAGGGGCGATCAGGGGGTTAACTGTGTTCCCCCAGCATGTTCTAACTGAAGTTGGGATGGGCTCACTAGAACATGACAGAGATCACTGCTCCTGATCACT